>JADGIL010022253.1:0-34376 GCA_020352625.1 Cactoblastis cactorum | reverse complement strand
AGGCTTCTTTTTAGCCTGTAGCATGAATGGGCCGGCTTGTCCGGGAAAGTACCACACTCCCACAGAAGACCGACGCCTGAATGGCGGTTATAAGCCGTCATGCTTCGTCCGGTGAGTGGAAGAGCCGGGGGCCCAACTTCTCCGCCGTTTTTTACAGGCCGGCAATGCTTCTGTAACCCCGCGGGTGTTGCAGTTGTGTATGGGCGGCGGTGATCACTTAACATCTCGTGAGCCGCCTGCTCGTTTGCCTCCCTCTGACATAAAAAAATATCTACCTGATAAGGCATGACATGACTTCTTTATGCTTCACTTTCTATGACTATATACCAATTATTTTCGGTAGTTGCGTGTTCAGTACTAAATAAGCTTCACAATGTTTTTGTCTTCTTTTCACAATATATATTATTACATGAACATACAGATGGTATGAATTTTAACAGACATGTCACATACCCCATCTCTATCATCGACATAATTAGTTCCAATTACGGAGACATCACTGCAAATTGAACGTACAAAATATAGCTCCACAAATATTATAGTATCATGTGGTGCAGAATCAACACTCAAATCATTAATTATGGTCATCACCTATGTATTGTATACACGATAGTTCAAGGGTGATCTCCAAATGAGGCAGGAACTAGTTAGATAAACGGGGCCGCACCGAACGTGATTGACCTGACTAGGTACGTTGTACAATAAATAATGCTGATCTAGAGTAAATAAACAATAATATTTGGGCTTCCTTATCATAATTCATATCTTGATTTAGCTTTAATGCGAACGTATGCTTACATTTATGATTGTAATTCAATCTGTTCGATGGTAAATTTATGAAATTAGATTACAATGTATGTGATTTTATCCAAAATTTCAGCTCCCATTTATTATAGTATTTTTTCAAAGTTAGATTTACAATATTTTCAGAAATATAAAAAAAACGCTTCAATATCTCGCGAGTTTTTGACGCTGTCTACCCCGTCTAAAGGAATACGTGATACTGTTTCTGTATCAATATTATTGATATCCCGTATTCCATATGCAAAGCAGAGGCTCGCTACAGATATAAAGCAACACTGTTTCTTGATTCAATATTTAGTTATTTACACTAAGAATGCTCCTCAAAGCTTTGAATAGTTCTGCTTCGTTTCTGTTAGAATTTCAAGAACTTCCCTTCTCAGACAGTTGTATAAATTTGCCAATCAACATTTGGACTTCCTAGTCTTGTAGTTTTGGTTATATCGTTAGATCATTGAAGACTATTATTCACTAGCAGTAACTTTACTAAACATCTAACACTAACATCAAAGGTACCAGTATAAAGTAAGTAAAGCATTTTCTTACAAAGGTTCAGTTATTCATTTTGCTTTTATCAATATTAAAAGGCAACGGACCGCAAAACCGACTTGACATTTAAGTACCCGTGGCTTTGGTTAGGACAGTTTGACTAGGCAACTGTAAATAAATTTATTTTCGTCCCAATCATATAAATAAGATGAACCCAAAAGCTATATATTTTAACAAATATATAGATAAAAGTCATCAAGTAACTACTTGATTTTATTCTACTTGTGTTGATTATAAATTATCTGAATTGCAAAACTAATTTCAGATGTATAATTATTATCTTAAACAAAATGTCTGGCAGTGAGTACATCTATATTATAAAAAAAAACTTCAAAAATCTTTACTTAAAAATCTAAAAATAGCAAATTTAAAACTAATATCAAAGTAACAAACATAGTTTAATATATGAATACTCTCCCTAAAATCTTCTAGGTATCATTAAATGACCAGCTGAGACCCTTGGATTAACGTGCCATTCAAAGGAATAAGGTTTGAGAGGTTGAGATTGTTCCCAAAAGACATTTATTCACTTGGTAGTTCTGTGTTACGTAATAAACTTATCTTAGTATTTTATGGGGCACCGGTAGGGACTTATATGAAAAAGTTCTGCACTTTGTGAATTTTGTAAATAATTCTAACGTTACTTTTTAGCACAGATGCGGAGAGTATAATAAGTTTAACTGTACATTTTTGTCCTAAATGAATGGTTTAAAAGCGGTTTTTAATTTATATTTGTCTTTCGAAACTGAGAGTACTGTTTACCTGTTTACTTCAAAGAGAAATAAAAGACTGAAAAACTGAATATAACTAATACAACTTGTTGAATAAATATTATAGTTGAGCAAATAGTATTTTTGTGGGTTAAATTATGTTTGTATGTTGCTCAATTAAATACAAGCCTAGTTTTTTTTATGTCAGAGGGAGGCAAACGAGCAGGCGGGTCACGAGCGATCACCTCTGCCCATAGACAACTGCAACACCCGTGGGGTTACAGAAGCGTTGCCGGCCTATAAAAAAGTTGGGCCCCCGGCTCTCCCACTCACTGGACGGAGCATGACGGCTGATAACCGCCATTTAGGCGTCGGTCTTCTGTGGTCTTAGTTCAAATAGGGCATGCCATTAGAGTAATAAGCTATTTTTTACTTGATATTCATTATTAGGCCAATAATTTCTCCTGCGCAGCCTGTTTCTCCCACCACGCTCCCGCGCCTACTCGTCGGGCCAACATGACGCCATCGTGCGTTACCCTCCCTATTTCTCTCTTTCAAATGATTCACGATCAACCGTCAATTGTCACTGACATATTATATCAAAAAAATATTAAGAACTTATATTTACTAGTTCAATAATTAGCATTCGCGATAATAGGTAAGATCTTTAAGATTAAAGTATTTAATCTAAAATTATACAAATGACCTTAGAAAGTAGTGATGTTAGTTCAAAACGATTTTGTTATTTTTAGTTGAAGTGACAAGACGTTTTCGTTAGATATTTTGACATTCAAAATGGTAAAAATAAACCTTTAGCTTTTATTAGACATCTGTGAGTTCATGAAACCATGATTTACTGACATAAAAGTTATTTTTTTCCAGACAATGTTTAAAAACTTACTTTTGTGACTTCTCTTTAACTTTTGCTATAATTCGTTCTAAACTTTTATACTTATGTATAAAGTACACGGTAACTTATTTGAAAAAGCTGTATGAAGTTTCAGCTCTCATCTCGCTCTGATACTATTATGTCCGTCTTCATGTCACAGAAGTCAATAAATACATTATAATTTATAATTTTAAAATATATCAATTTTTTATGATTTCTCAAAGCAATTGTTTACGCTACAGGCTGTAAGGATCGGCATTGACAAATTTCAGCGAGTCACGAACTTCACCAATTGACTCGTCGGCCGGCGGACCATTCATCCTGTACAATGTAAGAAAAGACGTAATCATGACTGTAGAAATCACGTCCAACTACCAACAGGGCCGGAATTCCGCCGACCGGTTGCTCTGCACTCCCACAGATAATTTTCTTTACAAAAAAAAAAGGAAACGGATTTCTTGCTTACGCTTTGTACAAAATTTAGGATAACAAGATTGACTTGTTTCAACGACTCGAATTTAATTTTTTTTTCATAACTTACCTTAATTTATTGTATGTAGTATGTTCGTAAATTTTCAAAATGGATCTATTTATGAAGGAATCGTTTAGTTTAACAGAACGTAGTCGCAGGGAGATGGCTAATTGCTTAAACTTTTTTGTAAAAGAGGTTTTCAGTACAGTTTAAAAGAAATTAAGTGTTTTCCTCTAGTTACATTTTATATAAAATAATTAAACTGTAATAATTATTACTTAATCAATTAATAATACATTACAACTCACATAACAATATTAATAAAAGTTAAATTTTTCCGATGAAGTATTTGCTTTTCATTTATTTAAAGTAAATTATTTCTCACTATACATAAAAGTTAACAAGTTCTTTAATATCTAAAAATCAACTGAAACTAGCAATTATTTATAAAAACTAAACTCTATAGGCTTAATATTCACATTGTGTTAACGAACTTATACTCAGCCGTTCAAATTATCTACTAAACTTGCCAATCGTTACTGCATTGAACTTTTAAAAATAAAGAAATTCTCTTCGATTCGAATTTGGCAGTTGCTGCAAAAAGACTAAGAGAAGTTAGCGTACGACGATGGACCAACTCGGCAACTCCAAATATCTAAAAGACTTTAGCAGAATGAATCTTCTTCTTTGAATTTACTAGAACGACTACTTCCAATACTATGTTATCTAAGTTTGGTTCCGATCATTATAAACTCTTTATTCGTAGAATTTATCTTAAGTTTTACTACTGCCGTAGTCTTGTAGTAAAGCTTACGTAGTAATCTGATAGTCGTGGATTATAATTCCATTAGTATTTTTGCGCGTAAAAAAATATTTCCAATCCTGGTTGGGATATTAGAGAATCGCTCGATTATCTATAAATGAAAATGATTCCGTTTTTCGGGAGCACGTCGAATTGCAGGTTCCGAACGCCATCTACAGTTTGTAAAGATCTATCCTAAGAATGATACGTGTTTACCCTTTGTTTATCACAAGTTATCTAATGAATCTATGAATATGTACGAATTCGATGGTTAACGTACCTGACTGCTACTCAGGTCCCAGGTTTGATCCCCGGTCAGATCATAATGGAAAAGGACCTTATTCGGTTTGGATATCTATCTATATGTGTATTTATTATAATATATATCGTTGAGAGAGTATCCCATAACACAAGTCTCGAACTTACTTTGTGGCTAACTCAATCTGTGTGATTTGAAGAAAAAAAGTGATGATTATTTTATTCGTAAAATTCCAGTCGCGATCACTCGAAAATTATTCAATAATTTACGATAAATTATGTTTTGCATAGAGCTATGAACTGACAGCCAGAAAAACATTTGGCTCGATTCCAAACCATGTTGCTTCCAATTTTCGCGATTACAAATGGTATTAAGTATTATCATGGGTACATTGTAGCGGCAAATCGCAAAGGAATTACGCGTAGTATTTCCCGTTATTTATGTTAGTAAAATATTTATTATTACTAACAGCCATCACGCAGTTTTCCGTGGTTTTAATTTTTTCCAGAAAGTTGTTGAGATTATTTTTTGATGAAAATTATATCTTTCTTGTGTAGAAAATAGATTTTTTTATAGTAATAAATATTAAAACATCTAATTTTAATTAGTAAACATTATAAAGTCGGTTCAATAAGTAGTGGATGAGTTTATCTCCTGACATATAATTCTCTTTATAGCTAAAGATATAGATAACAGCACAACCGATTTAAATCGATAGAATCACTCGTGTATTTTTAAAGTTTATAACGGACCTAGTTAGAGTGAAAATTTAATTATAACATGAAGCGAATGCTACTAATAGCATAAATTGCTCTTGATTTGATGGTTATGACAAGTCACTTCAGCAGGTTCACGAAAAGCTTGATAGATACGTCTCCGAAATTAATTTTAGTAGTTAATCCAATTATTAGGCTAGCGAAGAGATAGAGAGAAGAGAGAGAGAGAGTTTTAAACCACATTGTCCCATGAATAGTACAATATTGTGATACACTTTTAAAAAAACATATCCAATATTATGCTTTGGGAAAAATATTTGATAGTAATTTGAATGTAATTTTAGATATATGTCATATCACTCCTACGAAGCAGATAAAATGAAATAGAATATATGTAAATATTCTGTTGCGAAAAGAGAAACAAAAAGCCTCATATAAAACTGCAATGTCAGTTTATATTATATATTACTTGAAAAAAGAATCAATTAATTATCAAATGTTTAAATTAATCAATTTGTAACTAGAAACTTAACATTTTTAACTGATAACTCATTCAAATTGATAATAACATTAATATCTAAACGACACTTACCTCTATGAAGTGGTAAGTAAGTAAAATAAGTAAATAATAATATGTTTTAAATAAATGTAGAAAAAATATTCCTTATTGTTTATGTCATAAGATATAGAATATAATAGAATACGCAGACTTACATTGTCATATCTTGCATATTGCGGAATCACATTTATATTTCACACAATAGTTTGATGTAAGAAAACTCGTTGAGGTGATAATTTACGTTGGAACGAGCCATGAGTGTGAAATAAAAGTTTTACTGGTGCTATCATAGAAAGTACTTGGGGGAATTGAGGCTGTAGTCACCTCGCTACGATACGTGTCTCACAAAGTAGAGAGAAATGTGGATCTCGAAAAATATGCAATAAAAATTGCATTTACTTCAATAAAAATATACTTGAGAAACGAGTTCCCATTGCAATATTGCTTGAACATTTTGGAAAGACGAATTAATATGAAAGAAAGAAAGGTTATTTTTATTCTTTAAAAATTTAAGATAAATCTAAACAGAATATTGAAAAATAATAAGAAAAGAGTTTTAATAACAATGACATACTAAAAAGTTTTTAAAGTAGCCATAGTCCAGAAGGTCTAACTAACATCTGAATCAAAATCTATCCAGTAATTCAAGAGCCTATACAATGTAAACAAACAGACAAATAAAGCCTCTTTACTAATTTATAAAATAGTGAAGACTAATAAGCATAAACCCAATAACAAATAATCCATTATAGATACTTATAAGCATTAGAAACTTTATTTATTAGCCTCGCATTTTTAGATTTATCTCATAGTTTTATTTCTCTTGAGACACAAGATTTTGTAATTAATTAATAATTAGGTAAAAAATCTATATTATATTTAATTGAAGCTTTTAATAGCAAAATTAATTTTTATATATATTAAAACACGTTATACTGTTTTCAAACTGTATTCTTTACAAAATGTTGTAGGCTTTTTACAGTTCTATGTCAACGGAAGTACTCTTCAGGTGTTCATTTGCTAATTCCCTTGCAAAATATCAAACTTAATAAAATATACCTTTCGATAATGTTGATTTAACGTTGATAAGTTTAATTATTTTTTAGGTAAAAGAGACCGGAGACATGGGTGTCTTTTCTAATATTTAATCTATATAAAATATTAAAAAGACACACATGTCTAATGTGTAAAGTGTAATGTGAAAGTGTGTTTGCCTGTCCGTCTTTCACAGAAAAACGTATCATCGGATTAGTGTCATGTTTTTATGTGAATATAGTTGAAAGGCTAGAAAGTGACATAGAATATATATTTTATTTTACTTGACACGGGCGATGTTATGTACTTTTGCGCGTACCTAAGAAAAAGTGAGGACAGATGGACAAAAATACAAAATAGATCCAATTTTATTTATTTTTTCTTTTTAGATACGAACCCCTAAAATCAATAATATTTCTATAAACAAGCGATCTATTATATCAATATGACGGTAGAAAATCCGCCGGTAATGTTCTAGGTGTGAAAAATAGAAAAGGGGACATACACGTTATGAAATTTCAATGATCTGCCGGGGTTGTTCCACTCGGATCGCAACTCCACTAGATTAGTAATGTACTCGTATCAGAAAGATTTTAATAGTTGAAAAAATACTTTCCAAAGAAATTTTATAATCATGTACACCCCTTATTTAAAGCCGAGAATTCTATTTAGAAATTACAAAACATTTCAAGTTTACGCGAGGTTTGCGTTACCTTTTACAATTAACTTTTACTTATTGTTTACTTAACAATTTTGTAAACTATCTACTAACAGTTGAATAGAATTATTTAAAAGGTTTATAAAACAAAATATCAATTTATCCGTCAAGAACATAAACACAAACAGATTGACCGGTAATATCGATAAACAAAGTCACACACACACAGATCTGAACAACTTACAACTGCCCAACATTTCGCGCGGTGTTAAACAAAGGAGACGAGTCTAAAGGCCCCGCAAAAGGAGTCGCCCTTCATTACCCGCACGTCGACCCAAATCCCGCGTCTTCCTCACCACTTCAATCTTTTCACGGATATTGCCGAGATTACACTCAAACACAAAATTCGAATAACATCTTTATTGCTATTTAAATAAATTCACACGTTGACTTTTCGAATGACAAACACGTATTTGAATACAGATACAATGATACAAATATGTTTTTAAAAATACACTTTTGAAATTTGTATTTAAAATTTCGTAAAACATCCCAAACATATAATAAAATTGTAACTGAGCTTTGTCTGTACATGGGAAATATTAAAGAAAAAAAATAAAGAGGCTCTTTATAGGGCCTATAGAAGCCAAAACAATTGTTTTTGAATTTTTGTCTGTATGTCTGTATGTTTGTACGCGCATCATACAAAAACTACCGAACGGATCTGGATGAAATTTGGCATAGAGATGGACGATGATCTGGAATAAAAGATAGCCTACTATTTATCCCAGAAAAATGTACGGTTCCCGAGGTATATAGTTTATTGTAGGAGTACTAAGTTATCTACACAGAGGAAGTCGCGGGCATTAGCTAGTCCCAAATAAAATGTTCACCAGCCAAGATTCGTAGTTTATATTATTATGTGTTCATATTATTAGCAATTGGAATTTTATTATTTACATACTGTGCCTGAAAAATACTTCTGTCTAAAAATATTAGCTAACCTAAATACATAAAAATATATTCTTGTTAGATTTCTCCGAAAATTTCCTTTCAAGTCTTATATAAATTGTATAAATAGAAAATTTGTAGTTTATTCTCTAAATTCATTTTCATATTTCTCTGTAAACACACAATACCGACAAAACAATATTTTTTACAAATATTTTCACATAATAAATCTAAAGCTAAAAATGTTTCAATTACGTCGTATTGTAGCACTTTCAAATCGTTATTTTCATCACCATACGAGGTTGGCATATGTCATGAAAGTCATCTTCAGCGTCAAGAAGGACATCTGAGTGAAAATATTACATCCAGCACTCGACTTCTTTACTATCAACACGTCGCCTCAATTCCAAGTATTTTTCTCAGTTGCAATCGTTAAGTCAAATGGCGAGGCAACTTTAAAACAACATTTGCTGTGATTTTGTTAAATTAAATTGGATAGGATCATGCACGGACAATGTGATTAAATACATACAAATTCTTAGTAAAATCCTGTCAAAATTGACGACCTCTATGGTGTAACGGTTAATGTACTTAACTGCTACTCAGGANNTAACTCAATTTGTGTAATTTGTCTATATTAATTGCCTTGAGAAGATAGGCGACTGTGTTGAGTCTCCCCGTTTTTGCTGAAAACAATGCTTAATTTAGTGGACGAAGCAAGCTCATACTAACCCACAACCTGTATCCGCGGCTTCCCCTGCGTACGTTGACTAAAACGTTTTTCACCCCTTTCACCCCCTTCGGGGTGGAATTTTCCCAAATCCTCTCCTAGTGCTCTCCTACACTTTCCAAGGAACATACATGCCAGATTTTAGCTTATTGCGTTCAGTAGTTTCGGCTGTGCGTTGTCTGTCAGTCAATCAATTAGTAACAAAAAAGTTTAATGTAGGTATGTCAAGTTCTATCTGTTATGTTATATGCTGACTTATATATATTTTAATAGCCCTTAAAAATATTTCACTGCTAGGCAAAAGTTTATCCTTTCTTTTGATAGAATAAGTAGTGTTTAACTGGGCTTTTTGCTGGATCTATACTTTACTTACTTACATAATGGACATTGAAGACGAGGCATGAGATCTGTCGACAACTTCGCTCCTTCATTACCCACATGTCGACCTACATCTCATCTCAGTTCAATCTTTTCGCGGATATTACCCTTAAATTATGACAAAAGTGCCAGATCGCTGCATAATGAATCCCGCTCATGATGAATGGCCTATTTCTCCTAACATTGACATTTTCATCAAATACTCTTTACGTATTTGTCGTGTCGAAAAGACAAATATTTGTGTCTCTCTTTTTGGTTGTTGTTAACATGCGTCTTATCAATTTAGATTAAGGTTTCCACCAATAAACCATATTATCAATTTTTTTCGTACTATAAACTAAGAAATAGTCCTTTCTCTGTTGAGTTTCGAGACGTATAATAATATAGTTTGATTTTCAATGGTACCAAATCAAAGGTTTACATTTTTATTTTATATTAATAAACGTGATGTGACACACGCTATGCCAATTTATAGATTTGGAACAATGCACGAAACGTTATGCATTTTAGTATATAAAAAGTTATATCAATACCCTCTGTATTGCTGGTAAAATTAAACCATATTCCCACTCTAGAATACCGATATAAATTTTGCATGTACACATAGAAAATCTATTGTGACCTTTTCAAAGTTATCATAATGGCGAACTCGTGTATGACATTTGATGCCATTAGCGGCCAGTGGTCGTATTGTGATATGTCAATTTGAAAATAATTTCAACCACAGATAGAAAGCGAAATAAGTCAGGGTTAAAGCAGGCGCATAATATCAAATTTAATATAGTATTTTGTAGCTGGCCAAAATTAAGTGTGCTGCCAATGGAATAAAAACTATTACCACACTTTCGTCAATGTATATTTGCACATTACAAGTAGGTACATACTTGAGTACAAGCTGATTTAAAAACTCACATTTAAAATTAAAATGCATTCTCAATTTTTCATATTAAGTAAAATTCCAGAAAGAGGAAGTTTCCAGTTTAATTAGGATATTGTGGGGTTGAATCACTCAGCATTTTTTTCGCACATAATACATGCTATTTATAAAGTACCAGTATTTTAAACGATAACAATGCTCAGAACATTTTCAGTAACAACACATTAATAAGCGTAAAATATGCATTAAAATAGTGTCAAGGCTCTGTTCTTTCAACAGCACAAAGGGTTGCCATTTTATTATAAACGATGGTACCGCCCCTATTAATTTTACATTTTCTTGCCAAGCTATACTTATTTATTTACTGTCAAGATGCCAGTTGTGCCGTGATCAAGAAAAAAATATGCATGAAGAGAAAAATAAGTAAGACAGGTGTGAGCAATAATATTATTATTTTTAAATAAAAAATAAAAAAATTATTAAAATGGTATGAGTGCTCATCACTCACACACTCTTACAATCTTAATCCTTTGGAAACTTAACACTTTGTAGAAACTTTCACTTTTTTACAGCGTACCGTGTATAGGTTTTATAATTTCACTATATTATATTAAACCTTAAGAACTTCTGTGACAGAATTAATGATGGCTCAACATTTGAAAATATACAAAAGAACATTCGCCGCGCCCTATTTTCAGACATCATTCGTTCATTAATTATTTAATAAGGATGGTAAGGTGAATAATACTCACCGCTTGTATAAAAAAAATATTATTTAAGGCCACCCTAATAATAAATCCGGGGACGTCGTGAATGTAGAGCATCACAGTAATATTTAAAAGAGAACTGGATATAAAAGGAATACTTCAAGGAGTTTATAACTTAGCGAAATGAATCATGTTTAACATAGTATATGGGCTTTTTATTATATCTGTAAGAAAATATTATAAAAAGGTAACATATGTCGCAGCCAACCGGTTTGTTTGTTGGCTTTTCAATTCACCAACAAACCTCTTAACGAAATCGGCATTCAAACAGTTGCCTAATGATAAACTAACCTAGCTGTTTTAACCTTTAAAACAGGTAGGTAAATTGGGTTGTTCTATTTCATAGGATCGATAACTTCTAACTACTCATATTTACCTAGCCTATTCTTTTAAACTTTTTTCACCCATTTAGCTCTCAATATGGCATCGGCGAACAACATTATCGTTGGTGTTACTCACGAACTTCATTGCAAATACCTACATAAAATAATTTGTTATGTTTACCAATAGTTGGAATTATGATTTTGAACCCGTCAGTTGAACGGCGCCGTTTGGTTAAGCGGCTGGGTGGTTCATTGAATGGCTATTTTAACCAATTGGCTACGACATAATAGATAACTGATGTAAAAATAATATGTCTAGAACCACGCACTTACTGCGTACTTAGTCAAATAAAGCCGTCATTTTTAATATTTTAATAGTGATAATTACTATTCTATAGAAAACAGAATGGCTATCAAATAGATGATTAACGTTACTTTAAAAAGATAATTCTAAGGTCATCATAATAAACGTCCCTTCATTATGGCGCAATTAAAAACTGAAATCGCAAAATTATACAGTTTCATTTGCCCACGAAACGTGTCGGTTAACTCGACCGTTTGACCCAGAATGTTTATTTTGACTGACTTAATTTTACCTTTTAAGGAAAGAAGGGAGGAAACATTCATAATAATTGTTCTGCAGGTCTCCTTCGCTTGCAGCAGCTGTACCAGAGCTTACAGCCAGGGAACGCCACATTTAGAATTTCGAACGTGAAGCGAGTAAAAAATGCGACTGACGTAGTGAAGTTCCTCTGCGCTATTGAAAAACAGGACCGTTGGAGCAACAAATACGTCGTACTGGACTCTTCGACACAGCTGGCCAAAGAAGCACTGATTATGCATGTCCGCGACGTGCACTTGGGGAGGCGGAACTATCATTACTTCTTGAGTGGTTTGGTGAGTATAGCGCTTTCTTCACATATTTACTAGCCGACCCGTGTACACTTCCTTGGGCGATAAAATATATCACTCCTGCTTTCTGATTGTGAAAGAATTTTTATGATGGGTTCAATATTTACGATGATTAGATTCCCTTACAAACAAACAAAATTATAAACTTTACCTCTTATAATATGAGTATAGATTAGATGTTAATGACAACGAGCTGTGACTGTGGCTTCACCGCCGTGAGAACTTTGTAATTTTTTCGCCCTTAATTATTAATCATCCCTGAACTTCTGCAAATAATTCAAGATTTGACGGTTAATGTTCTTGACCGATGACCGATGCTCATGACGTCATGGGTTCGATCCCCGATCAGGTCACAATGGAAAGTTCCTTTTTTTGATTGGTCTTGGATGTTTATTTGTATATGTATTTATTATGAAATATAGTATCGTTGAGTTAGCATCCCATAATACAAGTCTCGAACATATTTTGGGACTAACTCAATTTGTGTGACTTGTCCCTATATATTTATTATTATCAAAGTTGGCCAAAAGTGCATCAATTGATTTTTGTAAAGTTAGATAAACATTTAAAACGATACTTCCCAAAAATTAAATTACATGTAGAACTCAGAACTCTTTCTCTATAAAATAATATAGAATTAAATTAAAATTTATGTCACTTTTATAAAACATTATCTTGTTTTTTGCCTATATATTCTTAAAATACTCAACGCTTACAGTAAAATATACCTATACTCGTAAGAAAAAGTCGACTCTACAAATAGCTACCTGCCAGTATTTCTTTTTCACACATACCTTATTGAATTCATAGAAATTGGAAGATTTATAACCTTATACGAGTATCTAATCTTTTGAGCTTTTTACAAAAGATTGTCCTTTTAGGTACGTCAGACATAGTTCTAAAAATGTGCCCTTCGTCTACGTGATGTCGATTTAATTTAAAAGTCTATTCCAAATTTGGAGTCGAATACCAATTTTCTATTTCTAAAAACTAGGTTTATTTCCAAGTAAGTAACTAACAGACGGCCTCTTTGTAGACGTGACCGGCTGGGCGCTCTGATCCCAGGGCTCGTTAGCAGGGGCCCAGTTGAATTTTAACTCAACACTACAAAGACGAATCGTACTAGACTAGTACTGCCACTATAGTCTAACTGTCGATATCGGATCGATAGACCATCTATAATTAAATAAAAGCAATAGTAACGTTACTATGAATAGTCTACGTAACATTTCAAAAAATATCGATAGTATCAGTCTGCAATATTACATAATATGGTGTCAATAATGAATGTAATATTACTTCAAAATAGCAATCGATAAGCCTATCGAAAAAATTACCTTTTTCGATTAAAACTGTCGATAGTTCGGAAATATTAAACTAGACTATTTGCAGCAAACAAATAACACTTAACTTATTATATTATACATTCTTTACCTCAATGCGTTCGGGCTCAAATTTAGCTAAATAAAAATATCCCATATTTAGGTTTTTGTTAAACTCTAGTAATTTAAATATATATTATATGAATTTTCACCATTTCACCATTTAAGGTTTCACCATTTTCAAATAGTCATGTTTAAATGCGATATGAACATACTGTAAAATTAATAGAAAGAAAAAGAATCCCCTTTTTCTGTATCTATTTCTCGCAATTTTTTTTTGTCTATGAATGTCGCATAGCGTTGTTCGTAATGCTGCAAATATTAAATTTTTTTAAAACAGAGAAATTAAATATTTTTCAACATTTTGTATAAATAGTCATGAATATAAATAGAAAAATAAAGCAAAGACCCTACTTCGAATGTTCTACGTAAACAGAATGGGGATTATGGAGAACTGACTTCCTTTCAGCGTATTTTCTCTTCAATGGCTCGTAGTGCAAAAATCCTGTGGTATTCAGTAGTGGCTCGGAAATGATTCAACTTATTTCAATGAAGTCAACGTACACTTTATTTTGACGTGAATAAATACGGAATTGAAAATATTTTATTTAAAATGAGCACCTTTAATAAAATGACTTATCATTTCAAATAAACTTGAAAATTGGATGTGGTATTCAAAGTATTTCGTTTGGTTTCATTTCATATCACCGTAGAAACAAAAAAAAAAGTTATCCGACGCATGAAACTTTTTTATCAATCCTATGAACCAATGATTTTATCAGATACATCCTTAAAAATAACATTTCATTTTGCGGTCGAGTATGAATAAGCATTTAAAAGGATTGATTTAAATTGAAGCAAATTTTTTGCATATAATTTTATTTATTTCATTGATTACAATCAGCTATTAAACCATTAATATCTCCATAAAGCAGTGTCGAAATATTACAGTCACTTTAAGTCACTTCATGATGTGCATAATTATTACATTTACATAATTTTATATACTACAAAGAGAGTAGTGTATTATAAAGTTCGCGAATTTCTTTATTCAAGTTTTTTAACCCCCGACGCAAAACGAGGAGTGTTATAAGATGGACGTGTGCGCGTGTGTGTGTCATCATACTTGTAGCAATTCTTTTTTAGTTAGAAAGGTGACTTAATCGAGAGTGTTAGCTAGTTAGCTATGTTTAACCCCCAACGCAAAAGAGTGGTAAATTTGACTTGTGTTTTGGTATATTGTGTAGGAAGTTTATTAAAATTTTAATTTAATCACTTGTTTTCTGTAAAGTCTCATCTAACTGCTTTTAAGATTATAAGCTCGCTTGATTCATAAATTCTCAAATTAAATCAAAGTAAAGCACCCATTGCTTTACTTTGAGTTAAAATAGAATTTCTTTGTCCCAATTACGCAATAATTCGTTTATTGCAATTAAGTAGGTACTCTAAAAGAAATTTCTTTTCAGGTGATGGACGATCGGTGGGAGAAAGAGGTCAGAGAATTCGGCGCCGTTAACATTACCGGCTTCAAACTTATGGACGCTTCGCGAAAAGTTGTAAAAGACTTTTTGGACGTTTGGAAAAATCGGAAAGTTTCGGTAAATAATTAATTTGTGTAATTTATTCCTTTAGTTCAAAAACCCTGTCAGTATTTGCTTTTACGCTATTATATTAACATTGATTGATTAATCTTCGTCTCTTTGCCTGAATGTATGTTCGTCTGCCTGTGCATTAAGGCTGGTTTTCTAGCATCACAATTGACGCACATATGAAATTTTCATTACTAAGATATTTAAATTATTAAAAATAAGGTCTGCTCATAAAGTACATAAGGCTCTTTCGAGTTTTGAAGTATTTTATACCGCAGTAAATACTTATTGTGTTGTTTTAAACTCGTATATGTACATTCTCTATATTTACTTTGTAGTTAAAAAAAATAGGAAATAATTATGTAAAAATATCTTAAGTAACGCATACTCTCAGATACCCATCTTACCTACATTAACCTGACTAATTAAAGTCAAACGGACATTTAATATCACAAGGATGCCTCATAAATGTACATGTCGCTACATACCATCCGATGAAACTAATTTTTTAATTGTATTTTGGTATGGAACTCTTCATTTGTAATACCAGCTGCACGTAGCTAATTTATTTATATTAGGGACTCTATGAAGATTTATTTTCATATTGAGCGCATGTGAAAATAAACCTTCATTTAGATAATTAACAATAATTACGGACATATTTTTTCACATTTACTACTACTTAAGCTTTAAGCCTTATGTTTTAAGCCTCGCACTATCCCTTGTTCTAAATTATCTGTTTTCGTTTCGTTATATACTGATTCCTTAATCTGTAGGACTAGGTACATTGATAAAAAAATAAAATAGTTCACTTTAGACTCAATTAAAAGAGTCTAGGATGATTTATAGACCCACCCTTCAGTTTTATTGCTGAGTCATTCTGAATTTGTGATTCGTTCACGTGAGTCAGTCAGGCAGAGGGGCTACCGAAGAGGGGAGTGGCCATTACATATTTACGTGATGATAATATAAATTCACCAGAAAATGAACAATTTTCTGTAAAGGCACGTCCTAGAATCATTATGAATGTCTAATTACGAATTCTGAACCACGGACTTCTTAAACCATCTTTTTCAAGAAAAACATCTCCCCAACGGTATTCAGTGGATTTTTGCTTTAATGAATTTATTAGAAAATCTGCATTTGTGATTTTATTAACCGGCACGCGGACCAGAACATTTAAAAATAACATAATTATTATTTTTTTTTAAATGTTAATATAATTTGTTTTGCTATATAATTTTATTAATATGAAATATATTTTAATATAGTTATTTTTTTGAAACACATTTTAATGATCAGTATTTTATAGCTTTATTTTTCTTGCAGGCTCATGACGCGCTCTTGTATGACGGCTTTCAAGTCCTAGCAGATGCGATCAATCGACTCCTGCGCAAGAAACTGGACTTCGGGCGTAGCATCATCAAGCGTAACGCTAATGTCAATATGAGCAAAATTATCATCGACTGCAACCCTAAGGGTGAAATCATACCATATGAACACGGAGACAAAATTTCTAAGATGATCAAAAAGGTAAATTTTTATGTATCAAATATCTTTAATTTTTAGTGGTTCTTTAAGTTTAATATCTCGATATAAAATAATCCGGATCAGGTTTAAGCCGATAGCATGGCATATAATAAGCGGCTTATACATTCATTGTTTCGATCTACAGAATCGCCCACCAGGATTTTATGCCTAAAGAATATAAAATTTTGGCATGATGAAATCACATTTGTTTGAATACTTTTTTAATGTATGTTATTTACCCATCTTAGACTTCTCCAAGAACTTATCTTCAAATAATTTATCAAAGAACTTGAATAATAATAACGAAGTGAGCTGCCATCTCAGAAGAACTGACCTCCGTCTTACATTCTTTAGTTTGACCAGAAGTTATGGTCTAGTTAAAGCCATTATTATATCGTGTATATGCCGCTTAGATTTTCCTGTTTCACATATTAAAGTTTTAATTCTGATCATGTTATTATGTATATTATATTGAATTATTTTTACTCCCAGTGGCTTTTGCGAATGATTGATACCATATTCGATTAGAAATGCGGGCCAACGCTTCGTTATTCATGACCGAGACGTGACTTAAGTAACTGCATTCAATATGTAAAAGTTTTACGATGATACGTGCGTAATGGAATTACCGTACTACCTTCATTAGATACTATTAAATTTAACATCTTTACAGTCCGCAGTGCCTGAAGTACCTACTACTTCAACCTCAAAGCAGCGTTAACAGAATTATAATATAATTAATTAATTAAGAAACCCGCGCAAAATTACGTACGCTCAAAATCGACCTCGCCGAGGCTCTTTCTCTCTCGACCCTCATATTGTTCCGAGTAACGCTTTTATTCCTTTGACAATTAAATAAAAATCCTTGTACCAGATGGGAATACATACCGTGTCTTGTCTCTGAAGTTAATTCAATCTCGACCGTTGGTATGTTTTATTTGGGGAACGGGGATAACTTATGGAAATATAGGGTGATACAGCCGCAAAATCATTGCACTTCATCGCTTTGTTCCCTAGGAACTTCAATAAATTCATTCTGGGTTGGGAAAATGTAAAAGCTGTTGCCGAGGAAAAATTCTCAGTGGAATGACGTACCGCTTATAAAGCAAGTATCCTCTCCCTTTGTGAGAACATAAATTGCTAAAGGACAAGTAGAGAAGCTTTACGGAAGGCCTCTGATACATACATTGTGCGAGCGAAAAGTTCATTGTTACTCACTTGTACGATTCATAATTTGCAAAAAAATGCTCTGCAAAAAATCCTAATACAATATTCAAAATATTTGTAAAAGATTGTTAAAATATATTTTATAACGAAATAATATTAAAAAAATAAACCAAATAAACGTTAACTTGTTTAAAGTATCCAAAAAAAATTTTATCCGTTTATAAAACACAAAATCATGTTTTCGCTTGAGCTACTTAAGATATTTTCGCATATTAACTCCTATGTAGCCTTTTGAAATAAATTGGAAAGGAAAAAGTCATTAGGATACATCGACGTATAATAAACAACTAGACTCGCGATCCCTCTAAAAAGTGTCCACGGCAAAACATTGCATTGCATAGTATGACATGGAGAGTAAGAGTTATTTTCTAATACATGATTCTGGAAAAGGAACTATGTTGAAATGATCGCAGTAATTGTCATCTTTATTACAGTGAGGTCGATATTTTGTTTGATTTTGTTCGGAACTAGGAATCCAGTTCTTTATTGTTGATTGAAATTAGGAGATTTTAAAAATATTATCAGGCTGACAGCATTACAGCAAAGCTATTTAAATCTCATTGAGAGCGAGATCTCATTTAAGCAGGTAAATAGGTACTTATCACCTAAATAAGACTAGACTGGCCTAGTCCACTACATAGGTTTCTTTCTGAAAGTTCAGAGCTGACAACTCTATAATAAGCCTTATCAAATTTTACCCTTCGTGGTTTCACGGTTCTCGTACTTTTTATGGTTGGTGTTTAGATTGAATCGTTCCGATTTTATCTACGTTCGATTAAGTATGTGACACTGTAGCACACTCCCACAGAACACCGAGACGCCTGAATAGCGGCTATCAGCCGCCATACTCAGTACAGTAAGTGAAAGAGCCGGAGGCCTCCCCAAATGGGGAGGGCGGGAGCTTTTTAAAGGCCGGAAAATACTTCGGTGATCACTTAACATCACTTGACCCGTCTGCTCGTTTACCTCCCTCTTACATAAAAAAATACTGTTCTTAGATTTGTATTTCAATGTTCCTAGTCTGATCTATTCGAGTCTGTTCATTATTTACAGTTTCAATATATGTGTTTATATTAATATTTTTTCATATTATCAGTATTTTTTGTTAAATAAAATAAATAAAGTTGGTTACGAATAAAGAAATTTATATGAAGGAT
This sequence comes from Cactoblastis cactorum, assembly GCA_020352625.1. NCBI lineage: Eukaryota > Metazoa > Arthropoda > Insecta > Lepidoptera > Pyralidae > Cactoblastis > Cactoblastis cactorum. The sequence goes on along the minus strand of JADGIL010022253.1, from coordinate 15,103 downwards.
AAATCACACGAGTTAGGCCCTATAATAAGCTTATGTTATCTGAGGCAAAATCTACAATATTTTCGTTATCCCAGACACTAGAAAAAATTTAAAGACCCAGTTCAATAAAAAAAAAATATTTAATCCTGACCGGGATTCGAATCTGGTACTTCCAGCGTAGCATGACCCTCACTAGTCATGAGTCAAAGAGATCAACATTAACGAAATAACAAAGTTATTTACGTGATCAAAAAAAATATTTTTTGGGTCCGGTTAGTGTTGCTATGCATTTATTCATTAGTTACCGGACCTCTAAGCCGGGACTCGGGTTGTAAAATTCCCGGAAGTCATTACAGTACAGGTCACCTGCGGTGCTCATAAAAACTCAGAAACAATGGTTTTTCCTACCTACACTGTATAATTAATAACACTTTGTAGGTTAGTACACAGATTGAGATCAAAATCTGACCGCTTAATTTGTAAATATGATTTTAGTTCTTAATTCATATTATAACGAAACAGAATTTAGAAGAAAAGAAGTTTAAGCATATATATTACGTTATAATATTTAAAAAAACATTTTTATTCAGTAAAAGGATAGTATATTAACATAACGACTGATAATAATTCATAAAACCATACGAAAACATGTCGCAATTGATTTAGTTTTTATAAATAATCTATGTATTTCTAAAAATCATTCCTTATCAAAATATTTATGAGTATAACAAGATACGTAGAAGTTTTCCGGAGAAAAATAAAGAAAACCAATACACAAAGTTCACCGACGACATCCCCCTGCGTCCTCACTGCACGTTCTCTATTATAGTATGAACGATATTCCGTACGTCTATTTTTATACAGCAGTAATGATTACCGAGGGGTTATTTTATCGCATAAAATACCTCGAAAAATCTAATTTTCCTGTTCTCTTCAAATATTTCTAATATTTTATCACTAAATATTAGTTTACGCCACAATGTAAATAATAATTATATATACCTCCATCTTTAAGTCAATTCAGTTTAAAATTTTTTGTAAAACGACATTGTTGAACGCAGAATACATATCTATTTGAAAATCTCTTTGGTCCAATCCCCAGTCAGGATTTGTTATAAAATATAGTATAGTTAGTATCCCATAATACGAGTCTCGCGCCTTTGGAGCTTACTCAATCTGTGTGATTTATCCATGTTTATTTATAGAAGATACCATTCATCATCATCATTTAAAATATCATAATTGATAATTTCAGTATCTTACGCATTTGATAACCCAATTATATCTGGTAAATTATAATATACTCTAGAATATTTAATGAATATTTAAGGAATTATCTCAGTATATTTATGAAACTAGATAGATATTTCTTATAGTAGAAAAAAAAAGCACTGGTTTGTATCGTAACTAATTCCAAACTACTTCTTGGTAATGTTGTATAATGTACAATGAAGAATAGAAATCGGTAGGTCAGAAATTGTATCCGCCGAATTCACAGCAGCACAGGTGTAGAAAATTACAGTCTTTTATATCGAGTGCGGTCGGCGTTGTTCAGGTGGGATTAATTCCACGGCTCGTCACGTCTAATTAACTTGCTGGCGGCCCATGTGAAACCTCCTTTATTTTTAAAGCTTAAACATTTTTCAGTAAGGCAGTTTTAGAGACGGTAATTTATCACATATTATTAAAAGAAATTATAATATTTTTGGTATATAATTTAGGGATTGCATTGCGAATGTTCTTCTAAGAAAGTATAATTTCGCTTAGTCAGATTAAGAACGCAATTTTGTACCGATTTATTTCCACAGTCTTGTTCTGTTAATTTGTTTAGTAAATATTTAAAAGCATATATTTTTTAAATCTAGCTATTAATTAACTATCTCTTAGTTAAAATATTACCTATATAAAATTTAATAACTATTGATTATAAATAAAAATTCATTGTTAATCTAACTTAGGTCTACGTAATTTTAGCTTAACAAAATTTAAGGCTTTGCCTCCAAATAACTTGTTACACAATATTCCATTCCTATTTCTGATACTATAGATTATTTATAAGTCTCGATTAGTTATAAATATTCCTTCGACGCGAATCCCATTAATTACTGAAAAGATACTTGTTTATGATTAAAGTGTAATAAATAGAGAGACAAAAGGCCGTGTTTGCTTCAGACGGAGTTAGAAGGCCTGACTGGGTACATCAGGTTTGACGAGGAAGGGCACAGGAAGAATTTTTCGCTTCAAGTCGTGGAGTTGACCGTTGAGGGAGAGATGGTGAAGGTCAGTCAAGATTTTCTATAGTAATTCTTATATTTATGTAATGTTAATTAGAAAGTACATAGCATACTGACCAATTTATGTATATATTTTATCGAAGCAAATTTTGTAGTAAATTACATCACTTATTTTATTTATTTCGAATCTAATACCAAAAACTAATATTGTGATGTCTGTTGTATCACGAATTAATATTCCGTTTAGAAAAAAAGACATACTTTTACTATTTTAAGATGTTTTTCCGTTTTAAATAGGTTATTAATTTGAGATGAAGCTATCAGGGGTATCAATCCAACTCCAATCTAATTCAAACAAAACTTATGGGCTCTTGCTCACCCGCACTGGAATCTATTCTAAGCTTCAGAAAGTTAAGGACTGCATAAAATTCCACATACCCCGCTCACAAAACTAATATTAAAACGGAAAATTTAAAAGTTCTCTCACATGATATTGGAAGTGATACATATGTAAATCTACACCATTCATAATTAAAAATAGTAATCACATTGTTCACTCTGCTGATCATGTTACTGTGGAATTAACATTGTAAAATGCAAATGGAATAAAAACTAATGGAAACATGATAATTAACAAACAAACAATTGGATTATCAGTTGAAATGTGAATTATGTTCGATTGGTGCTTCCTGCACATATTAGTAATTTTATTTGCACGTTAACCGAACCTCAAGGTTTAAATTTACTGACCAAAATATTTATTCAAAATTTGAGACAGTATGAAAACCAACCAACTTTTCGTTCAGAAAAATGGCATCAGATATTTATTTGACAAAGTAACATTTAAAATGTTAAGAAAATAATGAAAACATTTGATTGGCAAAGAAGCAACAATATTTTCTTAAATAAGGCATGAAAAAATTTATTCAAGGTCAGCAACGTACATACATGTAGCAGCCCAAATATTGCATACGTCCATAGGTTGTGGTGATCACTTCTCATCAGGTTACCTACCGCTTGTAGGAAATCAAATCCCGGAATTTCGTTCATACTGCACTTGCGGGATCCTGGAACTGTATAATCGCCGTCTCGGGATTGGCTTCCATAGCCGCAAGTCTCTTTGCATGCTTAGTCGTATAATGTAGTACTTGTTAGATTTTTTTATTCTTATATGCCAATTTACTTACTAATATTAACACTCTCTGCACAGGTTGCATCGTGGTACGACGACAAAGGGTTGATAATCGATAAGCATTCCAAATATAAACAAAATAAAATGAGGGACGGGTACAACAGGAATAAGACATATATTATTACTACTATTGAGGAGCCTCCGTACGTAATGAGAGGGGAAGTTGGTGCTGCCGATCCGTTCACCGGTTTCTGTGTGGACCTTACTGAAATGATCGCCGAAAAGCTGGAAATCAAATGTAAGTACCACGTCGCATTTAATTGATCATTCATACAGCACCACGTCTTTATTCCTTGTGGAGTATACAGAGCTAAGGCCGTGATACTGGAAAACTACGCCTAGATGAATAGCAGGCTTATTGGTTGGTGGATTGGAGATTCAGATATATAGTTATAGGTTACCAGCCAGTTGTCTTAGAAATGAATCTTCTATTTAAAAGCCTTTGTGAAATGTACATGCCCTCGTTTTAATCCTTTCAATTAATTGGTTGTTAAATTGTTATATCTATATTTAAGAGATGAGTCCGTCCATAAAGATTATATTATTTTTGTCACAAAATGTTGTCAGAATGTTGAGTATTAGTGACTAAACCCACACACATTTCATCAAAGTTATTATCGGCATTTTTCAGAATGAATGGATATAATTATTTATACACAAAGACTCTGGCGTAATCGCATTGAGATTGGCAATTCATTGAGAAATTTTATTAAATATAGCAAATGTTGTAGCTATTTTTGAGATAATTAAGTTTTATATTTAAATCGTACATATTGCACATTTACGTCAAAAATAAAGTTAAAAACGTAAAAAATCTCATATTTCCGAACCCGTGGAGAAAAATCCCATCATAGTTCAAGTTCTGCTTAAAAAAACCTCACATTTGAGACACCATCGCACAACATTTGAGACTTTTTTATGTAAGAGGGAGGTAAACGAGCAGGTGAGTCACGTGATGTTTAGTGGCTAGTCGCCGCCTATAGACAACTGCAACACCCGCGGGTCACAGAAGCGTTGCCACGTTTCTCCGGCTCTTCCACTCACCGGATGGAGCGATGTGGTGATAGCCGTCATTCAGGCGTCAGTTTTCTGTGGGAGTGTGGTACTTCCCCGGACGAGCTGGCCCATTAATGATGAAGGCTAATAACACTACGACTTGTAGTTTCTGAGATTTGGTAATAAGTGATTCGATCAGTTACTGAAATTTCGTTTTATATTAGATTTATAATTATTTCACTAAAGTTAGGTAAGTCGATAAGATAGTATATATACAATCATGTTAGTCGGCGACGGTAAAAACCTTTTATTTTTATTTTAGATGAACTGCGTCTTGTCAAAGATGGAAAATATGGAAATGAAAACCCGAAGAGTGTGACAGGGTGGGATGGAATGATTAATGAAATACTAAGGAAGGTACGTTCATGCTTTCAATAGTTCATAGAGTAATATTGGTAGAAAATTTGGTGTAGTGTATAGTCATCTCATAAAATCGTTCACCAACATTCAACATAATAATGTTTCTATTGCAATCAAATTGCAAAACACATGTTTTAGATTTATCTCCTTTGATTTTTTTACCTATAATTTCAAAGAAAAAGATTGTATGGGTATTATATTTTAATAATAACTAAAAAAAAGCTCTAAAAGCGCTACAAGTTTTCAATTAGTATTTTTCTTACATGTAGCATATTTTTCTAACATCTAGACATCTTCCATGTCAAAAACAAAGTTTAAGTGACTGGTTATGAAATAGTGTAACCTCGTTTTACTCGCTTAGTGATACTTAGATATTATGTATATCAAACAAATAAATACATATCTAAGTGAAAATTTATCTGTTAAGTTATATTAATGATTGTGAGATAGGGTAAACTATTTTCGCTCGCTTAACAATACATACACATACTTAAATGTTTATATACCTTATTTCATTTAATTTACCTTCAAATAACAGTATCATCCATCAATTTTAGAAGTGAATACTTATATATAATAATTTTATAGACTGAAAATATGGTTTTCAATCTGTGAAATTATATATAATACAATGACAACAAAATAATAACTAAATAAAAGCAACATTAGAAAAGTTTTTAATTACCTAAGTCACTACAAGGTAGGTTAATAGCGACATAAATTGAATAACTGATGAAACTGGTTGAGAACGTTTAAAAACTTTACCAATTCCAACAAATAATAAAAGAGGGCGACAGGGCCCTTTTATAGTTACTGCTTTCGATATTTTCGCTACGATAAACTGAACTTAGAAAAATATCGAGAGTTTCTTATAAACCTCTGTAAACGGTTTTCCCTTTCATAGAAACTTCCGGCGTATAAATCTTGGGCGTGCGTCTTTACGCGCATCAATAAGTTATGTACATAGTGGTTACTATACCTAAGTGATAAGGTTGGTCCATTCCAAAAACCTAATTTTTTATTTTAATAATTTTTAATGCCTTTTTTTTTGTTTTAATAATTTTTTATCTTAATATAATTTAACATGCCACCCTAAATTTTCTACCTTCTACCATCAATCCCTATTTTTTCTTTTTTCTTTTTATCAAAAAGTTTTTGACAACTATAGCTTACTATCTAACCTGAACTTAAAAGATAAAAATAGATATTATTGACTCTTCTTCTTTTCAGCCTCTTTCAACCTCTCTCTCTCTTGTGTGAAGGCCTCCTTCAAATTATGCCCCTTTACTCGATCTTGAGCCACTTCTATCCACTTTACTCCTGCTGTTCTTTTAATGTCATCAGAACAGCGCATTGCGGTCTTCCCTTTGGCAGCGTTTTGCCCCTGGGTCTTCACTCTATCAGAGCTTTGCACCAAGAACCCTGTTTCCTGGCGCCATGATCAGCCAGTAAGTAAGTAGAAGCCAGAGACCCAACTTCCCCGTTTGGGGAGGGGTTTTTAAAGTCCGGTTGCAGCGGCGGTAATCACTTAATATCACGTGACCCGCCTACTCGTTTGTCTCCCTTTTACATAAAAAAAAACTATTTAAACGTACCTACGTTTTTTGGTATCTTTGGATTATGTATCCCATAACACAAGTCTCAAGATTATCTCGGAGCTAGCTTTATTTGTATGATTTGTCCCTCCAACATCAAAATTTCGTCCCATTTTATCACTCTTCTGGACAAGCCCTTCCTCTGTTTCCTCAAATATTCCAACTAGATACTTACTTATCCAAACCAACATGATCTTAACTTACCTACAAGGTAAGAGCAGGATTTGTACTTGAGGACTTAAAGCGTTTTTTTTTATGTTAGAAGGAGGCAAACGGGCAGGCGGGGCATGTGATGTTAAGTGATCACCGCCCATAGACAACTGCAACACCCGCGGGGTCACAGAAGCGTTGCCGGCCTATAAAAAAGAAGTTGGGCCTCCGACTCCCACTCACCGGACGGAGCATGGCGGCTGATAGCCGCCATTCAGGCGTCAGTCTTCTGTGGGAGTGGGATACTTTCTCGATTAGCCGGCCCATTCATACTACAGACTCATACCACTAGTTACTCGTTATGGTTCGGCTAAGTGCTACTAGTTCACCCCACGATAATATAAACGGAATAAATACAAATAAACGGCCAAGCACAAGTCGACATCGCGCATGAAAGGTTTCGTACCATTCTCTAAACAAAACGCGACATTATGAATCCATCCCCGTGGAAATTAACTATGGGATCTATCCTGTAAGGAATAAAGATGTGATAAATTATTGTCACAAATCTCTTAGGAGTAGGGATGGTGATTCTTTCGAAAAAAGATCGATTTTTAAATAGATCCGAATCGAATTCTAAAAAATCTATTCACAAAAAAATCAAGCTGAAAAGAATCGATTTTGCAAAAATCGACCTTTTTCCGATTTGCATAATGAGTCTATGTTTTTTAAACAAATACAAACCCATTTACTAATTAAAGAGTTTTTACTACTAAATCAAAGTAAAAAGTATAATCTAAATCGCCATGCCTACTTAGGAGTTGACAAATAATCTTTACATAAGTATAATAAAAGTGTAACTGAGCTATGTCTGTACATGGTAGATATTGAAGACTCCTCACGCAAAAAGGGCCTTTGAGGCCTAATTGCGGAAAACTGTCCTCGAGACAGTGAGTGAGTGGTAGATATTGAAGAAAAAAATATATAGCTCTTTATATATAAGCCAAAATGATTATTTTTAGAATTTCTGTTTGTATGTTTGTACGCGCATCACACAAAAACCACCGAACGGACCTGGATGAAATTTGGCACAGCGATGGACTATGACCTAGAATAAAAGATAGGCTACTTTTTATCCCGAATGTACGGTTCCCGAGGGATATAATTTATAGGCTAGCCCACATAGTAGTACTAAGTAATCTACGCGGACGAATTCGCCGGCATTCGCTAGTTATAATTAACGATTAAAGCAAGCACTTTAGAAGTTCGGACGCCTTGGCTTCGGAGGATTGCGCCTGCGTCGACGGTAATTCGATCCCCACAGATCTTGTGTTTAGACTTAAGCCACGCCAGTTCATTCATGCTCCGGCGACAACCTTAGCTCATCAAATTGTAACTGCTTTTTAATTAAAATAATAACTGTAGTTTCTGATGTCAATATATCTAGTAGCTACCGAGTTGCATCAGAAAAAAAAATCAATGGGAAGAAATCAGCATTAAAATTAAGTGTGATATTCCAACATCCGGCAGTTACATGTACTTAACGTGTGCCTCCCCCTTAAAAACGAACAGGCAGGTCACGTGATGTTAAGTGATCACCGCCACCCATAGACACCTGCAACACCTGAGTGGTCGCTATTTTAGATGTATGAATGTAGATCTAATTATTTAGCTACTAGAGGCAGTCCGCGACTTCGTCCGCGTGGCAACCCTATGAAATTCAATTAGGAATCAATCCCGCGGGAACTCCGGGATAAAAAGTAGCCTATATGTTATTCTGGGTCTTTAGCTACCTACATATCAAATTTCATCGTAATCGGTTCAGTAGTTTTTGCGTGAAAGAGTAACAAACATACATACTGATATACTCACAAACTTTCGCATTTATAATATTAATAGGAAGGATATAGGGGTGGTGGGACCGTTGTTGTGGACAGGAATGTGTTGAAGAAAAAGGGGGATGCCTTTGTAACAGTGGGAAACATCTTAGGCTATTAAAAAAAATCTGTAACCGAGCTTTGTCTGTACAGTTTGTCTGTCTATGGGAGATATTAAAAGGAAAACAGGTTGCGGATCTTTTTAGGACCTATAGAAGCCGAAACGATCTTTTTTAGAATGTCTGTCTGTCTGTATTTTTTAGCGCATCACGCAAAAACTACTGAATCGATATTGATACGGTTTTCACATTTTAGAAAGTCTATTTTTTTTTCTTTTTTCTTTATGTCAGAGGGAGGCGAACGAGCAGGCGGGTCACGAGATGTTATGTGATCACCTCCGCCCATAGACAACTGCAACACCTGCGGGTTTACAGAAGCGTTGCCGGCCTATAGAAAACCGGAGGTATTTCATAGATTTTTTAACTTAAAATATAGCGTTTAATCTTGATAAAAGCTTAGAACCCAAGATATTGAAAATACTAGTTATGCACGGACAACGTCGCGGGCATCAGCTAGCTTAGAATAAAACTGAATCGAACCACTGAGGTTTAAGAGGAATCGTAAAAACTTATTATTATTTAATTGTATTAAATAAATAAATATATAGGGGCAAATATCACAAACTTTGTTACGTTCGAGACTTGTGTTATGGGATACTAACTCAACGAAACTAGATTTAATAATAAATACATACCTATATAGAAAAACATCCAAGACCCAGGCCAATCAGAAGGTCATTTTCAATCATGATCTGACCGGGGATCGAACCCGGGACCTCCCGTGTATCGGTCAAATACGTTAACCGTTACACCAAGGAGGTCGTCTAAATCTTTAAATGAATGATAATTTATAACATACTCAAAGTAATATAGTAAATTGTTGTATTAAAAATAAATTACAATTTCTATAGCGCCTGAACAATTATGACGAGCAAAGCTTTTAAATGGTGTACTTCTAAGAAATGAAAAATTGGCAGGCGCTTGCAATTCATATGTAAAATTGTAACATTTTTGCACAGTTAGAATCTTTATGACCCTTTTTACAAAGCTCTTTTGCTATACAGTTAATTTTTTTTATATCCAAATTAATGCAGGGTATATTCCTCGAGGCGTTGCTAGTAAATAGACATCTATATATAAATTAAGTTGTAAGTTATTTTGTCCAAAAGTGAACTAAGAACGGCCCTGGCCTACTGCGGTCGTAACGTTTGGCCGCGACCCAAGGATCGCTGCATTGCAGAGAAGGAAGCCGTTAATATTTTTAAAAAAATTCCATTCTCTTTACTTTTTTATTTATTGCATCTCATGTATTAACAGATAATTAGTACATTGATATAATGAGTACATTAAGCTCTGACATGAGCTCTGCAAGGGCACAGCAAAATACGTTATAATATAATGTAAATACGTAAGATAATATAGTAAATAAGGTTTTACAAGTCCTATAAATTCATTGGGTATTATGCATGCATCATAGAGCGATTGTTAAAAAAAATATATAAAAATTTATAATAAAATAATAATAGTAAAATGTAATCAAAAATAAATGAATGAAGTTATGTCTAATTATAAATATAAATTTTTAATTTGTAGCCTTTAATTTTTTCTTTTTATTCGTAATTAGTATTTTCTTTGTTTCATTTGTAAAAAACATTTGTCAAGTGTAAAGCAATGTAATTTTATATTTTCATGCTGTGTTCACATCAAGAAGATCTGGCACTTTCCCGTGGTTTTTGTACTATATTTTATTATATTTATTACTGTGCCATGTCAGTTATGTGAACCAATAAAAAAACAAAGTAGAACTTTTTATAATGTAAGGACAATGTGTGAAGCGGTAATGTATATTTTTACAAACATATTTACTTCTTCGCTTGTTTGCTGGTTCGGTAAACAAAAAAAAAAAAAAGTAAAATGTGACAGCTGTCAATTTTCCCGCGCAGATTGTAAAAGTCATAGAGTTTGAAACGGGAATTCTCATAGGCTCTCATTCGCTAGCAACCTGTCACTATACGTATCTGAATCTCCATTCTACCAAGAAGCCCACCATGTTGCTTAGCGTGGCCTTCGAGCCTCGCGACTCTTGGCTCTGCCTGACCCGTTAGGAATAAAAACATGATACGGTATCCTACTAATATTATAAATGCGAAAGTTTGTGAGTATGTCAGGATGTCAGTATGGATGTTTGTTACTCTTTCACGTAAAAACTACTGAACTGATTACGATGAAATTTAGTATGTAGGTAGCTGAAGACCCAGAATAACATATAGACTTCTTTTTATCCCGGAGTTCCCGCGGGATTGATTCCTAATTGATTGTCATAGGGTTATCATAGGGTTTCCACGCGGACGAAGTCGCGGGCGGCCTCTAGTCTGTAATACTAAAAATCTGAAGAGTTTGAACGCGTTAAACTCAGAAACTATTGTTCCGATTTGAAGAAAAGCCACCAAGGCCATCAAATAAGAAATTCATCCTTTTATTCTATATATTATATTATATAAATCTCTTCAGTTACTGAGTGACTGACTGACAGACAACTCACACTCGAAACTACTGAATGCAAGAAGCTGAAATTGAAGCACAAAGAGAGGATTCTTAGAAATTCCAACCCGAAGGGGGTCAAAAGGATTAAAAACTTGTACATTAATATATTTTGAAGATCTGTCTATAAAAGTTAATCTAAGCAGGCGAAGCCGCGGCCTGAAGCCAGTTAAATATATATTTTCAAATGTAAACCTATTTATTCTTCAACGTTATCAAACCATTAAGTATATTATACAAAGTTGCCGCATCGCAATCGGCAGTGCGGGGGACCGGAGTGTGACGTCACATCGCTGCGGAACCCAAACCATACGCCCGTGTTAGCTTTCGCGCGAGAATAACGGGAATCCCATTTGGGGAGCGCGAGGGCTTTTTACAGGCAACGCTTCTGTGACCCCGCGGGTTTTGCAGTTGTCTATGGGCGGTGATGATCACTTAACATCACGTTTGCCTGCTCCTTTAACTCTAACTTAAAAAAGAACATAAAAAATCACACTAACGAAGTTGGGCTTCCGGCTCTCCGGACAGAGCATGGCGGCTGATAGCCGCCATTCAGGCGTCGCTCTTCTGTGGGTGTGTGGTACTGCCCCGGACGAGCCGGCCCATTCATGCTGCAGGCTAAAGAAGCATACAGCAGGCTCATACCACTATGAAAATGGTATGGTATGTAGACATAGTTGGACGTCTGTAGAGTGGCATAGGCTAAATTATTTAATTTTTTTTACGAGAGAGAAGTCGCGGGCAAAAGCTTGTACAAATAAAATTAGGGGCTGTGGACCTCGCGGGCTTATTAAGATTGCAGATCGAAGGAACTTTGCACACAGAATTTCTCTGGAACCGTACATTTTTCCGGTATTAAACGTAGCCTATCTTTTAATCTAAGCCATAGTCGATCGATGTGCCAAATTTCATTCAGATGCGTTCGGTAGTTTTTGTGTGATGCGTGTACAAAAATTACAGATAGACAGACAGACAAAAATTCGAAAAATAATCGTTTTGGCTTCTATAGGTCCTATAAAAAGCCTCTATATATGTTTTTCTTAAATATCTCCCATGAGCAGACATAGCTCAGTTACAATTTTATTATATGTATAGATTATTATGTTATTATACAATTAATGTAGATATTGTAAATAATTGTAATTATAAACATGGCAAGGTCGTGTAGTGCGTCTACGGCGTAGACATCTACGCCGTAGCGGTCACTGTAGAAGTGCTACGAGACCACGACAATAAAATTTGTAAGTTATTACATTTACAGAGAAATTCTTTCAACTGATCAAGCGTTAGTAGAATGAAGTATGTGTCAGCTGCATCTCTGTCCGCGCAGATTGTAAAAGTCAATCAAGGGAAAGGGCAAAATAGAACATGTAAAATAGACTGTAATATGGAATTTAATTTTGACTTATAAACCTTTACAAAAATATTATAAAAAAAATAATAATCAAGGCCTTCTGGCTTAATAGCGTAGAAACTAAAACTGCCGGAGTTTTTCCGGATTTCTTCTCAGCAGTGGTCGTTACGAAATGCTGGTAGTCTGTTGCTTGACATTTATATCTTAAATAAATGTTTATTAATTTAGTGTCTTATTTATTTTTAATTTATTGCCTTTGATGGTCTTATTTTCTGAATAAATATTTTGAGTTATAGAAAATTCTGTTCATTTTTTAACAGGCGATGGGCTTACATTACCATTCCATTGTTCAGGCCTGATCTTCTTCTTATTTATGTAAGAGAGAGGCAAACGAGTAGGCGGGTCACGTGATGTTAAGTGATCACCGCCGCCCATAGACAACTGCAACACCCGCAGGATCACAGAAGCGTTGCCGGCCTTTAAAATAAATAAAGTTGGGCGTCCGGCTCTCCCACTCATCGGACGGAGCATGGCGGCTGATATTCGCCGTTCAGGCGTCGGTCTCCTGGGGGAGTGTGGTACTGCCCCGGACGAGCCGGCCCATTCATGCTGGGGAGTTAAAAAAACATGCAGCAGGCTCATACCACTTTTAATCTTAAGGCTCTGAGTACCCCGTAAGTGAAGTAGGTCAAGTCTAAAAACATGTTATTCCCGAGTACAACCCGGCCGCCCAGCTATTTTTCACTTATATGTTAACCAATATAATAACTACATAAAAAAAAAACTTTATATGTTATTCTTTTTATCCGTACACATAACATATCTGTAGGTCTACGAAGTCATAATACTAAATCAAAAATGATGAACACGGCCCGGGCACGGCTCAATATATTACAAACAAACTCTCTTCAGCTGTTACGGAAAACTGTGTCATACACACATCTTCCGTCTCTTTCTCGCACAACCTAGTTATCTATAAAATGCTGTGACATTAACTCTTTCTTAAAAATCTTTGTAATTATGTCCATATATAGGCATTTCGGATCGATAGTTCTTACTTTTTTAAGAATTCGATTTTTAAAATTCAATTCTGTCCTTAAACACCCGTCAGCTGTATTATTCTCACAAGCTAAATTCGCTCTTATTAATTTACGACTATAGCCTAAATTTGTTAAAAATATACAAAAAAATATTGTGATAATAAAGATGTAAATAATTTCAAAAATCGAACAATAAAACGTAAATTAAAAACCAATACGGTAAAAAAAAAGAATGTAATCATTTTCAAATTCATTCGAAAATGGAACGCTAGGTGCGCGCGCATGCAACATCGACCCGATATCTGTTATCGCAGTGGACGTCCGACCATAGCGCGGGTCGGACGTATGACTGTATGGGCGAACTACAGTACCCCGGCGCGCCTGGCGTCGACGACGAAAGACAATATAGGGCTCCCTTCCGAAGGCCCACGCAGTACAGATGGCAGGCACCGACGGCGCCGCCGCAGCCCTCGGCCTTCGCCCCGTGGCGTAGGGCTCCAGCCCCTCCGCGGCCTCCGGACTACCGTCGTAGCGCCTCTTACCCTGGGAAACCTGATGAGCCTTACCAAGTAAGTGTCAGTGGGGTTTTCACGGCACCAGGAAGTTTATACGTGCTGGCTGGATTCAACTAAAAAGAAAAAAAATATAAACATGGTTCGAATTTCGAATTTGGTGTAGGGTAACCAAGTATGTTTTGGACAAAAACGGACTATTAAATATTCCAGTGGACGGAATGTTAAATATTCTAGTTTTATGGTGAATACAATTCATTGTGTGTTCGTATTTAACGTGGCAACTCGTTAAACGCAGTACTGACGTGACATATTGTGTTTTATCGTGAACACATCAACGTAACATGAAAACGGCTATAATATTCATGATAAGGTATAACGTGCAAACGAATAATTTACGTATTTACCAAAATAAATGTGATTTATTTTATTTTTTTACTCCAAAAAAGGTAAGTTACGGGATATATTTATCTAATGCTAGATGATCGGGTGAAATTTTTCATTACTTTTTATGTTTCTTAATGTTAAAACTTCTCTTAACTTTTACAAATATTTCAATACTAAAATTATCAAAATTGCCCCATTTGTTCCGAATTTTATTAAGAAAAAATAACAACAATCATAAAACAATACCAATATTATAAGGAGGTAAAGTAAGTGTAACTTTGATTGTTTGTAAGGGCTGATCTCCGGAAATACTAAACCGATCATGAAAATTCTTACACAATCAGAAAGCTACACTATTCAGAGGTGCTATAGGCTATATTTTAACGCCCAACGAAGTGGGCACGGGTCGACTAGACTTATGTAATATTCCTTAATGCCTTAATGTTACATAAAGATGTTAATATAAATAGTAAAATTACGTTATAATTTATAGCAAGATTTGGGTAGTTTAGTTTCTTTTCTTTTTTTTTTGGCGGAACTATTTATTTTTAACCCCCGACGCAAAAAGAGGGGTGTTATAAGTTTGACGTGTCTGTCTGTCTGTCTATCTGTCTGTCTGTGGTATCATAACTCCCGAACGCATGCAGTGATTTCAATTTAGTTTTTTTTTTTTTTAAAGGTGACTTATGTGCGAGTGTTTTTAGACTGTTTGATGAAAATCGGTTGAGCCGTTTAAAAGTTGTGGGGAGTGAAAGTGGGGAGAATAA
>JADGIL010022235.1:0-11982 GCA_020352625.1 Cactoblastis cactorum | reverse complement strand
TATATATATATATATAGCTCTACAATGGATAAACTTGATAACGCTTTAGACTAATTCCAAAATCTCTAATTATAATTGAAATATTATTTTTGTAGGTATTGTTTTTTCTTTCCGTATACCAAAAAATATTATATTTATGTATATAATTTGTTTAAGCCGTGGCATTTACTATAATAAAATAGTATTACAAAATAGATTAGATTAATTATAGATAGCTAAGCTAGATTAGTTTATGCTCGAGACAATGCCCGCGTTTTGTCAATATTTTAAATTTTCTAACCTACGTCAACTAGATTTTAACCTAGACTTTCTACCTCTACAATGCAATTATGAATCACATTGAAAAGTTCACTCAGTATTGTTGCTTGATGCGCTTACCAACATATATACCATATTCTAACAAAAATCGCTTTGGCTTCCATAGGCCCTATAAACACTGCTTCATTTTTTTTCTGAATATCTTCAATGTAAAGATAGCTCAGTTGCAGTACATTTATAGATAGTTTATAAATATTCTATATAGCCAAACATTTTAAAATGCGAAATACTTCATTAATAGAGGTAAAATAGGTTTGCTCTTGACTGTTATCTTGCTCGAGGATAAAGATGGTCGGTGTAGCGAACTTATCCTAATGTATAAATATGAAAATTTGATTTTATCAATTCGCGCCTCGACTACAGACTTAATTTTAATCCAGTTAGTATTAGTAAAATATTTTCCTACTTAAATTTCTTTGGAACAGAAATATAGTTATAAGATTGAATCTGTCGAACGATATTCTTGGAAACCATAAACCTAAAATAGATTATAAGCGTCACATCGCCTTCTCGTAAAGATTAGCGTGGGAAGTAAACTTTTTCTTAGGGTAGATTACAAGCGTGTCAATTGTCGAGCGGCGTGGCGGTATGGCATGGCGTAGCGAGTGGTGTGGTGACCCCCGTTGGGGCAGAGTGGCATGCGCGGCAGGCGGCGAGCGAACCGGCCGCGGCAGCCTGCAGGCGCGGCAGACAGTACGGCTCGGCGGCGGCGGTGGCGGTCCTGGCCGCGGCGCCCGCGAGTCCCGGGGCGGCGTGGTGCGGGGCGCGACGCAGCGGCGCGATGCTGCGCGCCTCTCAGTCGAGACGCGAGGCCCGCCCGCCCTAGCCGCCCGGCTGCCGCCCGCCCGCCCCGCACCCGGACCACGCGACTCCGCGATCTTCGTATACAATCGTTAATTACGACTTTATGACGGGACCGTTAGACATATCGAATGATTTTTAAAGTCATCGAAACATTCATCCCACTCACAGTTTCAGCCTACGCGCGCTTATAGTCGTCGAGTATTTTCGAAGCTTTCGGACAGACCGGAAGGGGGAAAGGGAGGGCCGTCAGATTCAGAGGGTCGCGGGGTGCAGGGCCCCTCGTGACGCGGGGTTAGTAGGTTCGCGATGTCGCGTCGTCGTCGGTCGGAATGCATTCGCGAACGTAGTGCGGCGACCTGAGGTACCGTCGTGATTCTCACCTGAAATTGGGGTCGGTCACCTCGTTTGTAAATGACCGCCGGCAGAAAACTTGCCGCATAAGATTCGGGTTGTACCAATTTACAAATTTTAAAAAGTATCTATAAATCTATTTTTAGGCCAAACATGCTATGCAAGGTCAAATATGTTAGGTGTCAACGAACTCCTCGTCAGGTGCTCACGTCAGGTCGATGACGCCGGGTCATCGGGTTAACCATATCGATATAACTTCCGGAAAATATACTTTTGAAAAATGAAAGAAAATATTTGCTCCGTCTTTTCACTGTGGTGTGTTTAAAATTACTAAACAATTTCATAATATTATTTAAAAAGTGCCAGCATAAATCTCTAAGACGGAAGTGAAGATCGGCCGACGGCGATCGGCAGAGGCCGCCGCGTTAACCCTGCCCGAATTAGTGCAGCGGACGGGACTAAAATAGTTCGGTGGCGTGTACGGTTACATCGTCGCGTCAATGTCGGCGCGCCGGCACGCCGCGTACTCCGGCTTTCGGGTAAGCTTACACTGCGTCTGATTGCAGACCGCGTCGCCACCAGCCCTATATGTGGAGGCGGTTGCTGTTCCACCGTCGGCGTCGTCTCCGAGCCCGCCCTCGCACCTCGGACTAGGAGCTATTTCTGGACTCATCTGTTTCACTGTACATCGTTAAAAACTCGTTTCTAAATATAATTTATCTATGGCATGAAAATCACGATTTTATTTCTTTGAAGCGCGCTCGTTCTATGTTTACTTTTTGCTAATCGTTTGTTAGTAGACTGTAATGGATATTTTGTCCAATTTACAAGTTTGAAGATTCGAAAAGTGAGGAATCTACGGACATTGAAGAAATATAATTATCGACGAAAGTGATAGCGTTGTTCGCTTTAGCTGGTTGACTTCGGGTCAAATTGTCATTAACGTATCATTTGGTCCCCTTCAACCAGCTGTAGTTGACATCTGCTTCGCTTTCTCACCTCAACAGCACAAGAAGATTGTAAGCTGCATAATATTTCAGATATTTTTCATCTACAATTGTACCCACTGTGTGAAATTTTCTCTATTTTACATATAATGTAAATGGTTTATTAAAAATATAAATTTTTAGTGTTCAAAATAGTTCAATGTTTATGATTGTTATTAAAATATTCTTACAAAAATAAATAAATTGAGATTTAAATATCCAATAGACTTAAAATACCACTAATACAAATATTTGGATTGTAACAAAAAAATCCATGTAACATCCATGTAACCATGTAAAAACATCCATGTAACAAAAAAATAAAAAACAAAATTAGGTAATAAATATATGTATGTAATTATGTATAAACTAAACAGCGACTTAACTCTTTCTCTTTCGAAAGCAAAATAAACGGAAAGAAAAAAACGAGGACATATACTGATAATGCGCCCTTATTATTAAAAAATAAATAACTATTTTATACTGGATAAAGGACTGGATAAGTGATAAAAAATTACAGGACAGTTGCTTCTTGCCTAATACATACCGAACAAGGTCAAACATGTTTTTAAAAAACTATGTTAATATAAAAGGCTTCTGTTGACGGAAGAAAGATTTTTATTTCGAAGCTAGCTAGTGAAAATAAATATTATCTCGAAGGCTGCGGCAGAAAATAAAATTTACGAAGATAATTCAAAACTCCTCCCTGATAAAAACAAAGTTCTTAAATTAATAATGGCGAAAATATCTACATAGGATAAGAACATTTTGCTTTTAAAAAAATACGAATGCATTTAAATGCCAAATTTTTTCATAGTAGAAGTTATATATGAAATTAAGTGATAATTAAAAAAAATAATTGAACATCGTTGATGTATACAATAAAGTATTCTAAGAATTAGAATAGTTAACAGCTATTATGCCAGAATTATTAATGATGCTTACCTAATTCTGTTTTACTCTAAAGGCATTAAACCTTGAACTTCCAATATCTTACGGTATAAAAGTAATTAAAATTTAAATTAATGTGAGCAGTAACACGTGAAAAATAAATTTCAGATAGGGTAAAAAAAAAAACAAACACACAGTGAGTAATATTAATCTTAAATAAATGTTGTTTTTATAATCTGCAATTTAAGATCTTAATGTGAAACATTATACTCCATAAAGTAAAAAAAAACGTTAAAATAAATTAGAAAAGTTTCAGGCTGTATCCATCAAATGATCCATAACATTGTAACTATTGGGAGTGAGTTCGTAGGCAACTTTAGCGCTGACGCGTTTTGATGGCTTTGGGAGATATTTTTTAGTCGAGACCACCCTTACGGAAAACAGGCTTTCTTAAGGTGGTGGATAAAGTCGTTTATATTCTCGGTTTCGGTATCGATTGCTCACGCTGCGAAGGTTTTGAGTTTGCACGCGAGGGAATGATCATAACGCGCGACGTACTTTGATATTATAACAAGATTATTCGAAGAACCTCGAACGCGTTGGCAGATTACATAAAAGCTTTAATATTTATTATATTATTAAAATAATTTGTTATTCATCCGTAATATTTCTACAATAAAAGCACACGTTCATTATTAAAGAATAAATATTTACTAGTGCGAAACTACGGTTTTATAGCAATTTAATTATATTGCGTATAATAAAACGAGATAAAAAATTCTGTGACAGTAAAATTTTATTGCTATCAATAAATTTTACTTTGTTCGGGTTAAAATAGAGCCATATATTTTGTATTATATAAGTGTTTACTTATAGTCTAGTAATAATTATTCTCGGATTAAATATAATGACTGATAGTAAGAAAAAAATATTTTTGGGAATTATATATATTTTCATCAATATCAATTCATTCATTCGCAAAAATTTTATTGAATTAATTTTGTGAGGCCGGATTTCTTTGAAAATAGAAATATATAATTCAATATACATATGTTTCTTGTGAATAAGAAGTTATATATTGTTAACTAGCTAATACACGTTATACCAAATAAAAAACCTTTCCAATATCTTTGACCCACCGGATTTGGTTCCAAAATTTTACTCTCAACTTTTAACTAATACTTAATTAAAAGTTATAACCTCGTATTTAGAGGGCCTTTGAGTTGAGTAAGACTGAAATGTAGGAATTATAATAAAAAATTAACTTTATATGGATATATAAAAATTTTAGTCGTCCCAAAAACGGTAAAGGCTGCAAACAGCAGGGACAACCCGTCGGCGGGCGGGCGTCGAGCCTTGCGGTGCCACTTTACCCATAAATCAAAAGCACCCACGGGAAACCTCGGATAACACACAGTAAGTATATAATACTACAGCATACTCTATGAGATAATAATTCAAGCGACATTTTAAATATTCGCCTCCAGCATTCAAATGTTAAAGCTTATTTTGTCGTTCAACTTTTCCAGCTCGCCACATTACCTATGCAGCTGATAAAGAGTGCAGGAATTCTTTGTGACAGAAAATTTATGGAATATTTGCATATAAAATTTATTTATGAATATATGTACATATTTAATTTTTAGTTTTATAAGATAAATTTCATGAATGAATGGCTGTTTATAATAAATATTTAAACATTATTAACATGAATGTGGGTGTAATGTAATTTTGTTAATTCAGGATAAATAAATATACACACACACACATACATAAATAATTTTCGAAACAGAAGGTAGCTTGTAATAACCTACACTTGTGAAGCTTAGAGACCACCCCACCTCAGTCTTCCGTGAAGATGGATGCTGAAAAGTATCCGAAAGGTCAGAGCTCAATAAATAGTTACACATAAAGAAAACCGTTAATAAAAGTCCTTTTGTGTAGTGATTAAACCGCGATAAAATCCGTTAAATTTGTTTCATTTTAATGTCTAATATTCGCGTAAACTTAAGAAATAATTAATTCAGGATAATTTCGGCCTTAGGTAAATTTTTGAAACAGGATGAGTAGTTTGCCGAAGGCGCACAATTAAAATATACAGCAATACTTTTTCTAGTGCTTTCAGCGACATTGGCGTGTTGCGGTGGGCGTACTTTACTCGAAATACAGCTTAGAATGAAATCACCTGGCAGGCCATTAACCTAATTCACGGGTGCAAAGACATGGCTTGAGCTACTTCGCGCCGACTTTAATATCGCGCCGCTGCCGGTAATAAGATGGAAATAAGGTGGCGAAGAAATCGGGCCAATCATCGCCGTTCGCGACTTGACACCGCTCCGGCGCCCGTCGCGACAGTGCCTCACAGCCTATCTGTTCATCTTCCTTCGATGAACGTAAAGGGTTTAATGATATAAAAAGTTGAAGTAAATTATTTACTTTATATGTATTAACGACAATTAAAATATTTTTGTGTTAAGTAACTAAACAGAATATAGCTGATGTTATGTAGTTTTATATTAGCTGTGAATAAGCCCAAAGACTTTATTTTAGGAGGAACTTCAAACGACTTTATTTCGTCATAATTATTCTTACCAAATACAGACAGGTAAATACGAATTAAAATTTAGATAAGAATTTATAAACGAGAATGTAGTTTATTTATTCAGTTTTGATTTTTTGTTTATTTAACAGTAAGTTAAATGCACCATATACCACCGTGATGAGAATTCTGAGATGTGTTAATATTATATAATATGGTGATAGAATTCATCATTAGTATACACTACATTTTGCAAATAAAGTATACCCTGATTATTATTTTTTCTTTCTAATTCTAATATATAATTACGACAATAACGCATCACATAATTATAATTATTAATTTGAATTATAGTTCGTTACACTATTGGGATGCTACTAAAAAACACCCTTCTGCAAATAACTAATAACATTTTTGATTAATTAATAACATTTGAAAACATAGAAAGAGAGAGAATTTGTTTAAGTTTTCTTTTTAATATTAATACAGCGAAATCTTAGTAATAGGATTCCCGTTTTGCCCCTTTTGGGTACGGAACACTATAAAGGAGGTTTTCAATTCGATCCATCGTATGTACGTTTCTCCGCGAATATTAACGATACTGTTAGAGTTCCGTAAACAAAAAGCATTTGTTAGCAACACCATAGTAATATCGGTATCAATATTAAACGATATTTGGTACTGTTCAGTGGTTCGGTTTACAGAAGGCGGTTTGATTTTCAAATATTATTTTATTGACGTCTAGTGACTGTAAGGGTGGATTTCATGTCTCATAACGGTTATAAGTCGATGCATTTTGAATCTAGTGTTCCACTTCTCCGTATCTATTTTTATTAATGCACGTGTGATCTATTTGAATATAACATCTGTAGCTTGAATTAAATATTTCAGGTGGAGCACAGTTCGCGAGTTAGTGCGAAGGTTGATGAAACGACATACTCCACCTCGGAGCCGAGAGAAAATTTAATTATTGTTCCTCTGCTGCTACAGCACCACAGTTGAACACTTTTAAATGGTGGAACACATTCTTGTGAAGTTAAATGAGTTTTCGTGTAAAGTTATTATGATTACATAAAGACTAGCGCACGTGAGGCATGATTGTAGTTCTGTGTAATTTTTGGTGACTGAACGCAGAACTCTAATGTATGTGAACACAGATAATAATTTATAACAGTATACATTTCAGAGAACAAAAGATCCGATGTGTATTTTTCATTTATTAGATATTTTCGTAACAAGACGAATACTTTGATTAATTTATCTCGAAAAAGCTTACGTCTGACGTTGACATATTTAAGAGAAAAATGAGATTACTTTCGTAAAAGTACCTACCTAAGTCTAATTTTGACAAGAAATAAGCACCTGGATAAAAAATATATCTCAAATCATATTTTTATTGTTAGTTGTATGTATATCCTCACGAAAACATATTTTGTTAATGGTTGTCCTTTTTATAATTTAGGGTCAAATTTGTGTATTTATTTCGAGACTTAATATTTATATTCAATATATTCGTACAAAACTTACGAGATATAAGTAAGCGTTTGGGTATGTACGTTTAAGTATTTATTTAAATATATATTTAAATACTAATACACAAATATTTAATTTGATCTACCAATTTATTGATTAGTGGCACGAAAGGTATTTAAACATTGGATTCATGCAGAACAAGCCGCGTAAAACAGGGTAGTAGTCTTGTAGTAGTATACAACAAGTCAAATTAAATATTTCTATTTCATTTCAAAAACAGAATGTTATTTGTATCAAATTCATACCTGAGACGTCGTCTTGATCGAGGCCAAATAGCGTTCTTAATAAAGCCAACAATAAACTAAATTTAAGTATGCTAACCAAGCATATGATCAGTGAGAATAATTGCTTTATTTTGCAGATATTATTTATCAATATCTTAAGAGATTATATCCATTTCAAACTTGACATCAAAGTTTTATTTCCTGGTTTATCAACGAGTATGTAATTGGGGATTTCACTTGTAAATCGATTAGCTAATGGGATATGAATGAAGCGGTGTGGTAGAAGGTGCGGCGGCGGGGCTCACGGGATGGATCTAATGGAATTCACATGTACGCAAACAACCCGACGAACGCCCTCGCTTTACCTGAACCGAGGTAAGTACGCGACTCGCATTACACCGTACGGTTCCAGGATATATTCCCCGAATGGTAAATTCGCTTTTCATTTCACTGTAAATCACGCTGCCTCTCTATCCTTTACCCCGCGATAGACAAGGATCAAGCTAGTCGATCATGCGAGAATCGAGTTGACTTTGCTATTCAGGAACCTCTAGGTACCTACTGCCAATTTGAATTGATGGCCCGAGTCTAAAGTGTATTAAAGAAAAATTCAATTTTCTTTTATTTTATGTACGGGTAGAAAGAATTGCATTAGAAATCTATACGACGGTAGCTTAAATTTTGTACTTATACTTTTAGATGTACTTACTATTAGTACATTTTTATATACCTCTAGATGTTAATAAGGATGTATAATTATGTCTATTGCTTTCTATAATATATTGAACTTGATGCCAGTAATAAAGAGTTATATTTTTTCCGCTGAATAGCAGCCGTCCTATAGGACGACATTTATAAATGAAATCATAGAAAAGAATGTGTCTAAGATTGAATTGTCTACATACCAATAAATTAGATTCAGTCCTATAAAACGATAACTTATTGGCTATTACCTGAAATGGAAATATAATTTTTTTTAATAAAGTTCAATATGTGAATATAAAGGCAAAATTTAGTATGCATTACTTAACTGCGTGTTCCACTTTGGTCTTTATCAGTCGGGTTTTACAAACGCACTCAAAAAAAAAAAATCAAGGACATGTCTAGTTAGTTATCAATAAAGAAGCTGTAAGTATAGGCGATTAGTCGAATTTATAGTATCAAAATAACACTCAAAACGATGTTTTCATGAAATTAAATAAACTACGACCGTTTTCCTAGGACCACTATTGAGTAGGTAATTATTTACGATTTAATGTAATTTTACTTCAAAAATGTAATTCAAATTATATATAAGTCAACATAAGCAATAGAGTGTGGAAGATAACGACAAACTACTAGTTACAACTTTCTTTTTCTTTTAAAGACTTATAAATATATGATGTACTATATAAGGAGTTATAAGATTATAATTAGAATTTACGTAGCATTATTTAGTTAATTTGAACCAGGGAGGCGAAGGGCGTCGTAAGCATTAGTGGATATATGAACGTAAAGATTCCGGGGAGATACCGAGCGAGATTTTCCGGAAAGCCGTAGTTGGCCTTAAACCAGATTGAGGCGCTTAGAATTCCTTACATAAGCGCTCTGCTATAATATCGGAAAAGAGATCAGAAGTTAATCTATCGGCAACATTCCTCGCGTTTTGCCGGAAGGCAGCGCCGCCGCCCGCGCCAACCGCTACGGCTCTCGTGCACGCGAGGCCGACCCCGTCCGTACACAAAATAATAAATGCTTTAGTTTGCAATCTATGCACTAAATGCTATTTTTACTAATTGGACTTTTGCAATATTTCTTTACCGATATTTCGGTTATTTTAAAAAATTTTGTTTTGTTAGTTGATTTTTTTGCTTGCTGCAGCATGAATGGGCCGGCTCGTACCACGTAGGTAGTACCACACTCCCACAGAAGACCGACGCCTGAATGGCGGCTATCAGACGCCATGCCCCGTGAGTGGGAGAACCGAAGGCCCAACTTCTCCGCCCTCCCCAAATGAGGGGAGGTTTTTCATAGACCGGCAATGTTTCTGTGACCCCGTGGGTGTTGCAGTTGTCTATGGGCGGCGGTGATCACTTAACATCTCGTGACCCGCCTGCTCGTTTGCCTCGCTCTTACATAAAAAAAATGATTTTCTAAGTGAGAGTTTACAATGTGATAAGTAGATGGCACCAAAATAACTACTGTTTTTCATACAGAAAAATCACTGAGGGTAAAAATTAATAAGAGTACAGATGAAAGTTTGACTTAATGTTTTCGAATTGAATGAACAAGGTTTCTGTAGGCGCAGCAATTGAGAATTAAAATTTGATTAGCTATGACGTGTAGTGTGTGAGTGGAAACATTAGTGATATAACACAACACTTTTTTTATTACGTACTTATTTTACGACAGGTCAATTAAAAAGATTTAGTATGAGTGGTTTAAAAAATAAAATACAAATGTTATACCATTACCGTGGGAAAACATGATGGGGATTCATTCTACGAAGTCTTTATTTCGTAGTCCGAGATAACAAACAACTGAGGCAGGGTGTAGGGTGCGTGGGGTACTGTGTTCGAAAAGTTGACATTTGTTGGTGTCGTAAAAATATAATGGTATAACTTGTGTTTTTATGAGCACTAAGCCTCTGCGACGATCGACTAGGAAAAGTGTAGTATACTAAAATTGGAATTGCGTTTTGCGCATTGTGCTATTTTTGATAATCACTGGGTCTATTTTAACATATTTTCGGGTTAAGCTCTGAAACTACTATGATCTAAAGTCATAACTATCTGTAATTTAACTATAGCGATACGTGGAGCGCTCGGGTTTATTCTATATGAAAAATTCAATTCTAATGAATGAAAACAAATTATTTTACTACTGAGTGAATTATTTTTTAGAACTTTAATCCTCTGTCAATTTTTTTTATCAAGTTTACGTACTTTTTACTAGTATAATAAATAAATTCCTTTGGTAAAAATAGTACAACAGCGATTTATCTATTTTTATTTCAGATAATTAGTAATTCGGTAAATATTTTTTGTAAAAAGAAAATGCATTGTAGTAGGCAAAAGAAAATAATGTTCTTATTGTTTAAATATTAGTAGTTCCAATCTGAAGATCATTTAAATTGTACTTCAGCAAATAATCATTAATCTAATTTTATTGCTTTACATATACGTATATTATATTGAATACCGCCATAATTTAATACTACAAACAGTTTTACTTGAAAAATCCTCGCGTAAAATATTACACGAAAGAGGATTTTATAAAGTACATCCCGCACGAGCCAAAGCCATTTTTTTGGTAAAAGCTATCAATCCTGGGGGATTAAAATTCCAATATAGCAATAACATTGATTTACTGCCAACAAAGTCAATAATAAAACTATATTTGCCTTATATAATTCAGATCATTAGGTAGTTAACGTAAATTAACATTAAGCAATTAATGTAAAGGTTCTTTCTCTGTTTTAAATCTAAAGATTTAAAATGGATAGCAAATACCGTTAAAAGTGACACAAATTGCATTGTTCATTCTTTTATTTAGTTTAAAACACAATTTTCGTGTAATAGAGAGTTGTGTAGCTATTCGTGTAGGCGGCGGTGCGCGGCGGCGGCCCGCAGCAGGGAATAGATTCCTTTAGTCACATTTATGGCTAATATATTCATGAAAGTTTCACAAAAATATTTCTGAGCGCACTCGCGTCTGCTTTGTTATGAGACGACATAGACAAAACACACATGATTTTATCAGTCCTATATTGAGACAAGCTCACTCTTACTTATGACAACTTTATTGTAGTCAAACGTGCACTTTGTGCACTTTGCAGTAAATTTTACTCGTAAGCAACGACACTTTTCACATTGTATTCTAAAGTATATAATTTTCAAAGTAAATTTGCAAGTGATGCAATATTCAAATAAGATTTTTTCTAATGGGTTTGTGAAAGGTGACAGATGTATAGCTGCTGTATCGAATAAAACATACGTGTTCTGCAAAGATGTTACGCTGTGGTGTAAAATATTTTCGGTGGCGTACTGTCTATCGGAGCGAAATAAAACGGCGAGCCGAATAAAGTGCACGTCACGGACATGCGGCTGGGCGGCGCACGCGACGCGCCGCGCAATTTCCGCCTCGCTATCAGATGCGACGCGAGCGCCGCGCCACCCGTGCCAACTCGACCGAGAACGAAATACAAAAGATTGCATTTCTCCGCTGAATGAAAATACATGACCGCCGAGGATAACCTCATTCGAAAACAAAATGATGATAAGCGGGATTTTAATTTTCAATTACGTTTTCATTTAATTTATTTGAAGGAATGTATACTGTAGGTACTCGGGAACAC
>JADGIL010022234.1:16284-30835 GCA_020352625.1 Cactoblastis cactorum | reverse complement strand
ATAACGTGACCCGCCTGCTCGTGTTGCCTCCCTCTTTCATAAAAAAGGCAAGGCTTGAAACAGCAATTCTCATAGGCGATAGGCTAGCAACCTGTCACTATTCCATCAATAAGCCCACCATTTTGCTAAGCCTTCGAGTATCGCGACTCTTGGCTCTGTCTACTCCGTATCGGATAAAGATGTGATACTGTATCTGTATATTTAAAGTCATGATAAATTGATCGATAGGGAAATTCATTCCAAAATGAATTGGATTTGTGTAAACACATAAACTTGGCGTGACTTGACGCCGCGTGAAGCTCGACACCTCATTTTTAAGCGTTTCGTTACATTTCATTGTAAACATTTTATTATGACCTAGCAGTTTTGTTCTATTTTAAGTTTTTGTAAAACTGAAAAGTATGAAAATATTGCTTAGGATATTTACTTTCTTATTAAAATTTCATGCATTTTATATATTCTATATACGGCATGTATTTACTTTTTATGTAAAAATGTAATCTCTTTGGATTTTATAGAAATGTTTTGGCTCTTTGAAACATTCCCATATGACCAAAATTATATCGATTTATTGAAATCAATAATTCATTACATAAAGATTGTAATTCAATCTTCGAATGCGGCATGAGATAAGGGTACGTTCACATCATGCGGCACGTGGCGGCCGCATTTGCGTTGCGCCCGTGTGGAATAGGGCTTGTAGACACCGATGTTTTTAATTTTATGGGTTTCGCTGAGGGGCGAACCGAAAGTGCGCTCTTATCCAAAGTGGGAAATTGTTCGTTTTTTACAATCACAACATCAAACTCTATTATGTTACTCTACGTTGATTTGAAAAACATAAATAAAAATGTAGTTAATTCCCCATATTAACACAAAGTGAGGCGCTCGCGTAAATTTTTGTAAGTGTAATGTATACCTACATATAACACATCTAGACATTATAGTACTTTATATTATTGCATTGAACTTACTATGTTGAATGTTAAGAAGCGACAGTTTCGTGTAAAGTATGTCATAAAAATGTACTGGTTGTAGGATAGTATGTTTTATGTTCTTTTACAGTACAAGAGTAGGTACAAAATTAAATAACACAAAATAAAAGAAATTCTAGAGAGATATACTTTTAAGTCAATCAAATGTAAAGGTAGCGATTATAGAAATAGTTATTGTTCTAGTCGACATTTAAGTTCTTTAATTTTCAATTTTCTCATTATCAACATGTTGAAAAGGCAAAATTTGCAAATTGTTAATTATCAGATGCTCCCTAAACCTCTTATAGAGATGAAAAATAACAAATAGCAAGGTCGACTCCACCCCACCCGAGCGCGTAGCGAGCCGCGAGTGAATGAAACGCGAGGGTGCGCCGGACACACGGGGTGGCCCCGTCGCGTACGCTGATCGACCGGATTGATGCTTGTCGCACAAACAAAAGTAATTTTTTTTTTTTTTTTAAATCAAATCTTTACAGCAATACTACATTTTTGTTTTAATGCAGAAAGTATGTTATAACTATTTAAGTTATAAACCAGCAAAAACGCTAGAAAAATACTCTAAAACCTTCATGATATTTTTTTTACCTACCTTTGTTTATTTCATAAATTACGACAATGATAACTCCAATTTCAAAATATATATATTTTTCGAGTTTTTTTATAGTAACTAATAGCAATATAGTCTACGAAATTGAAATAGGTATTCACAGTAACTCTATAAATACCCTAAATCCTATTTATAAAATAAACCATAAAATTTTTCGTTACATTTATTTACTAGAGGCGATGATAATATATATTATGTTAATTATCCAGTTCTTATAAATTATGCATTTTTATCTAAGTTAATTTTATGGATAGATATTGAATTTTAAAAATACTTTACTAATGGCAGTAAAACCTTAATAGAAATAAAAACTATCGCCAACGTTATTCGGTTAGTGACAAAAACCCATAAATTACTGCGTTATATAAAACTGAAGTTATGCGGACATAAATGCAAAACATGTTTGTGCTACAGGCGATTCGATCAAGGATCAAGAACATGAAACTGCTATAGGAATTTTACGATCGCGCCCCGACTGCACGCGGCAAGGTTAGGTTAGTTTGCAACGTGGGCGCCTAGACGCGCCACCTCCCGCGCTAAAAATTAAAAAAAGCGAATCTGTTCTATTTTCAAAACCAGTTTATTCTGTTGTCGTGAGTTTTGGGATTCCCAGTGCGTAAAGACCTTGAGTGATCACGTGTCAGTGTTGTGACAGCCATGACAGTTTTATCTGTCAGACTTGATTGATTGTAATGTCAATAAATGTCAATACGTTTTGTCTCGATTTGATTAGGAGGAAATGCAACTTGATCTTTTGTACTGTATTGTCGGTACTTGAAAATTTATGCGTGACATAGTTATATATTACAATTTCTGATTAAGCTATCAACCTACCATACACATACAAATCTTTCCGACATTTAGTTACATTAAGTACCTATAATACATTTGCATTGTACATAAATAACTTCATTAGTACCTACTTTTACTGGGACTATAAATCATGTGTTAAAATTAATCGATTTGGAAACCATTTACTAAAACTACTTTCATTTTCGTAGTTCCATCCGTTGGTTTGTTCCCAAAAGCGCATAAAGTTCTGTACAGCAGAGTGCAGTGTTTACAAACAGTACATCGATTTCACATAAAGTGGCACCTACGCGAGGGTACAGGGTGGCGCGCGACCGCGGGGCGGGCTGAATACCAAGATAATATAAATAAATAATAAATATATAGGGACAAATCACACAAATTGAGTTAGCCCTAAACTAATTTCGGGACTTGTATTATGGGATACTAACTCAACGATACTATATTTTATAATAAATACAGAGTAATATATATAAATAAACATCCAAGACCCAGGCTAATCAGAAAAAAGTCGTTTTCCATTATGACCTGATCGGGGATCGAACCCAGGACCTCCTGAGTATCAGTCAAGTACGTTAACCTAACCGTTACAACACGGATGTCGTACGATATGTAGTCAACAGTATCTTAACGTTGCCAGAATTATTGCTAATTCACTTTTATTACTATTTCCTTTCTGTACATCAATTTTAGTATATAAATTGGAAACTACATTCAATATCTAAAGTAAACAAGTTCGAATTTTATATTAAACGGAATCTACTATTGTATTCTCTTCCTAATACTCGCATAGTAAGTTGGTAGCGTTCGTGTGCCCAATGCGCCTGTGTGCGTCGGGTTTTACTATGACTCATCTGAGCGTTTTTGCTGTGGGTGCCCGGCAGGCGTCTGGAGAACAGCTGACTTCTTGAATATAATATTTTTTATGTTAACATTGTAAACACATAATTATGTATTCATATATAATGTAATTTAGTACGAACCTTTCGTTTGTTTTGTACTTGACGTTTAGAATAATTTTGGTTGCTTTTATAAACGATTCGTACTTGACTGTGATTATAATATATGTACTTTAAAATTTAAAATTTAATGGTTAGGAGTAATTAAAGTTACCTTTTTCATCCATCATATGCCATTTTTGCTTGCGTTTTGCAATTAAGATGAGATTTTTTTTTTAATTTTATCAAAACTGCGCAGACTGCGGCCGAAACAGGGGATGCAACCCCTTTCAAAGACGCTCAGTTGAAATTAAGCTTTAGTCTATTTGTATAAGGTGTTTAATTGATAAAGTTGGTATTATGTTTTGGCTCTGTCTGTGATAATAAAGAGCGGTGTGTATTAGGCTAGGGTATACTGTTTTCTTCCTTACATACTCGTATGTATGTACATACTTGCAAATAAACAAAACTCCTGATTTAATGTTTGGTAACTCCTGATTTAATTCAAGGTTTTTGATTTATTGATTATTTTTTAAATATTAATTTTTACATTGTTTTTTAATGTTGGCGCCTTAAGGACCTAGAGAAAATGAGACATGTCATTACATGCTGATTATAATATTGCAACATAAAATTGAAACACTGGTCGATATTCATAACATAGAGTAGCTAAATATCACAAAACTACTCATTGTTCATAAAATATATAGTTATACTGTTCTTTTATTAACAATAAAATCCGCGGCGCAGTGATGGCAAATATGCAATTAGTCGATGTCATTTGGTCCTCCCGCGCGCAGTGCTGTGCACTCGGCTTAAGCATTGCCACTGACATCTATCATGGAAACGCTGGACAGCATTCCATTAATAAAATAGGCGGAATGGTTTCAGTTATAATTTTATTAGTGTATGTTAATATTTTTGTAAACGTATCTCATTCTGCCTCACTCAGTACAAATAATAATTTTGATATTTAATAAATAATAATATTTATACTTATTGCTTTTGCCCACAACTCTAAATACTTGAATTATTAAACTGTATTCTCTCCCAATCAGCTCAAGTAATAGCCAAATAAAAGACGTAGTTTTAGATATTTAGGGCATTTATAAGATTAACTGAAAACTGTCCAGCGTTTCAAGGAAGCCTTTGTACGCAGCGTACAAGTTTAATACGCGATAAATCACCGGAGAACATTACGGGGCGCTCCGAGCCCCTCGTGAAGCAGGCGTGAGGCCGGCCCAGCTTAACTGTAGATAACATTTCATGAAGGGTGTGTGCATTTTGAGTTTAAGATTAGCTTCTTCTTCTTCCTTTCGTAAACTTATAGCAAGCTATTGATTGAGTCACATATCAAGTGTCAGTGAATTACGTACAACATCTGACCCAATATTTTGTAGCTAAACTTAACTGCGACACACACAAATTTAAATAAAGACACTTAATTAAAGGGGACAATTCGAAAATTACGCGGCTTTACTTGTGGCTCAAAGTCTTCAAACCAGGACCCAGGAAAATATCGGATGAAAAACTAAACAATAAGTGACTGTTTCATTTTACTAGTGCCCATATCTGAGGCTGCCATCAAATGACTGTTGATGTTAAGCCAGATAAGCCTACATAGACCACTTAGAAAATCTCATACAAATTATCTATAATAAATTCAAAAAGCACAATGGAAATACAACTCTACAGTTTTCTATGTCCCGAAACGCAGTTTTCAATAATAACGTATAGTTGCGTTGTTTGTGCGAGCGGGACGGCGAGAGGGCGCAGCACGAGGGGCGCACGGTGCAACAAACTTATAAACCGCCGCCTGCATCGCAATGAGCAAATAAATTATCATTACGACTGTAATTGGACTATTGCATGTTGCTTAGTTGGTGAATTTAATTTTTTAGCGATTTGATAGTTTTTTGTTTATTATTTTGTTCGGAGTTCCGCCATTCTGTTTTCTTGCTTTTTTAACCTAAAGAACGAAAAGGATAAAGTTAGGATATTTATTAACCTGAACACAAAAAGCTTTCACTAACAAAATTATAAGTATGCGAGTGAAGTCTCGGGATGTGACAAACTTTGATACACGTAACAGTAACCGGATCGGTTTGATTCAGTGTACATGTTATATTCTTATGAAAATATTATTACACACTTTTATTTGGACAGTCGAGTTTCAAATTCTGAAAATTCAATATTTATTTATTGTTAAGTCATTCATGTTCATCAATTTTATGACAAATATTATATAATATATTTTAACCATTCCAAATAATCTGCAATCTTGTTTCTATTAATGCAGTACACCATTTTTCTAGAACGGAAGAAAATCAAATAGGTAACATTTATGCATTTTTACGGTACATTTTTCCACCTAAAATTCAGAGTATCTATTACCTAATCCCACTTCTGATCGCGACATTAAATCCCACGTAATTGTTGGAATCTACGGCATAAACTAGGTTTACCGTTAGCGACTGCGACTGTAATCGTTGCGATTATCGCACAGACTCCGCTTTACGTATTAATCGGCGATTATTCCTGTGTAGAAAATGTGAGTAACAAACGACATGTTTTCGGTTATTACTCGCTCTGGACTGGACTCTTAGAGTAAGTATAGTTAACGTTATACTAATATTACAATTCTCTGGTCACATTTTTTATTTAATTTTATTTTATTTATGTAAGAGAGAGGCAAACGAACAGGCGGGTCACGTGATGTTAAGTGATCACCGCCGCCCATATATGTATATACACCCGCGGGGTCACAGAAGCGTTGCCGGTCTTTAAAAAGCCCCCGCCCTCTCCAAATGGAGTTTTTTCTTTCTCTTTTTATGTTCATTGTTTGCGCTTGTTGTATTTGGATTGATTGTGTTATTGCAATTTACAAATAAATAATTTACTTACTTACTTACTTACAAGAATCATGAATGGGCCTGCTCGTTCGGGGCAGTACCACAGTCCCACAGAAGACTGACGCCTGAATGACGGTTATCAGCCGCCATGCTCCGTCCGGTGAGTGGGAGAATCGTAGGCCCAACTTCTCCGCCCTCCCCAAATGAGGAAGCTTTTTAAAGGCCGGAAACGTTTCTGTGACTTCGCGGGTGTTGCAATTGTTTAAGGGTAAAAAAATAAAATATATATATAACATCAATACCATATCCACACAAATACTGTACACAAGCCTTCACATTTCTTTGGCGTCTCTGACTCCAACAATTAGCAATCAGCTCGCTGGAATTACATGTACAAAAATGACAAATCACTCTATTCTTGTTTTCTAGAGCTTAATTTTAAATATTTACTTACACGGAGATAAATTTCAAAATGGTAAAACAGGCTCATAGACTCTTGGTAATATGTATCTATTGTTTTCTCTCTAAAAGAAACCGAATATTTAGTTTTGTCGTAAATGAAGACAAAATTAAACAGGCCGCTAGCTGGCTTAAATTTATTGTCCAGAATCTATTAGAACTAAGAAGGAAGCTTCCAGGGCAGTACAACACTCCCACAGAAGACTGACGCCTGAATGGAAGCTGTCAACCGTCATGCTCCATCCGGTGAGTAGGAGAGCCGGAGGCCCAAGTTTTTAAAATAAAGGGGTCTTTTTAAAAGCCGGCATCGCTTCTGAGACCCCGCGGGTGTTGCAGTTGTCTATGGGCGGCGGTGATCATTTTACATTACGTGACCCGCCTGCTCGTTTGCCTCTCTCTTACATAAAAAAAGGAAATTGTAAAAATTGAAAAATGTCTACATTATTATATGGAATTTAAGAATAATTACTCATAGATCATATATAAAAGAAATAACATTCTATAAATGCTGTAATCTACATACATATACCTAATACAATTGTAACTAAGCTATATCTGTACATGGGAGATATTAAAGAAAAAAATATATAGGGGCTCTTTGTAGGGCTAAAACCAAAACCAATGTTTTTAGAATGTTTGTCTGTCTGTATGTTTGTACGCGCATCACATAAAAACTACCGAACAGATCTGGATGAAAGGCACAGTGATGGACTATGACCTAGAATAAAAGAAAGGCCACTTTTTATCCCGGAAAAATGTACGGTTCCCAAGGGATATAATTTATTGTAACCGAGCTACTAATAAGTAATCTACGCGGACGAAGTCGGGGGCATTAGCTAGTATTTCATAAATATCGTAAATATCTGAGTAAACATTTAATATTTAACACATCGTAAAGTGTACGCTCGTAAAAATGGCTAAAACTATTATACAATATAACTTTAATAAAAATTCACAGCTTTACCAACCACGACGATGAGATAGCGAAAAATAGCCGTCGAATGTTTGTTATTGCCACAGTACAAAGACGCAGTAGCGTAACTACGAACACCTGTTAAGTATACCATCAATGTCATGTGGAAAATACATTTGGGCTCATTTCCATTAAATGAGAATTTAGAAATGGAAAAATATATGATTAGGGTTTTATTTTATTATTTTTTAACCAGAATATTTAAAGCAGTTATATAAATGAGCTACCATTATCCTAGTTTGAAAGGGGAAGGCCTAGACGAACTTATCTTGACCGCGCCGAGCCACTGACGCGTGCGCTCACCGATAGCAGAGGAACCTAGTCTCAAGTTCTCTGAGTGAAATTATAAGAGTGTCACTAATAAGTTATAGGTTGTAAGTTTTATAACCTGGCTATTTATATTGCATTAGGCTAAGCCTGTAATAATAGTTATAAGCGTTAGATGTAAATAAATAATGAAATGCAGGATGTATTTAGAAAAGGTTTGTCAGGGGTGATCTCAACCGACCGACATGGTTGATGAATGTGGAGGAAGCCAAGGAAGTATGTTCGTACTGTAGCAAGTGGTTTCAAGCCTGCCAACCCCTATTGTAAAAGGGCATGATCATATGTATGTATGCTTATCTGAGCGTCTGTTCGACAAGCAACTACTATACTGTCTGTAGTCAATTTACTGTTAATTTCTATACTATGTGATTGCTATCGGCAAGTCCATCAAGCGTGTCCATTTGTTTTAGCGATTAAAGTTGATTTATTTGAAAGTGTTCCTCGAGCGAGAGTTACAATCTTTACGCTTATTACTTTGAGTTGGCTTGCGACTTGTAATATTTTTAAGTAAATATATGCGGTTTGTAATTTCCTTTTAAAGGAGAGAGCTTAATTAGTATTTACAAAAAAAATATCTACTACTTTTAAGAGATGTTAACTGAGATATACAACGCATATAAAATACTGATGACGTAAAAACTAGTACTACTTGCTGACCCGTACCAATTCTTTGGGTGTTAAAATATAGGCTATTACATTCCTGAATAGTGTAATTTTCTAATTGTGAATGAATTTTCATGAGTTCAGTATTTCCCTTACAAACAAACAATCAACTTTACCTTTTCATAATATTAGTATAGATGTAATTTTTACCTAATGGCAAATCAATACGCGAGGCGGATCCTCACTTCTTGAACAAGAGTTATAAATTTGCTTTATAACTATTATTGATCAAGAAATCCAGAAAAATAAACCATAATTACTCAGGATTTACCTAATCTTCATTATTTGTTTCTATTTTTTTTTAATTAATTAATAGTGATGAGGAAATCTAAGAGCTGACTTTGGTCATTTAAATTGTAGTCACTTCAATAGGTAAAACTGTCTATAAGTAGGAATATAAGTATCATTTTCTAATTACTAATGAAAATTTCGGACATATAAAAAATGAAATAATTTACTAAAAAATAATTATAAACTATAAATATATGTGTTATATGCGGGTCCTAGTATAACATTTAAATATTACATAATGTATTAGTTTAAGGGCTAGTGTTGGATATAATTTGTAATTGTAAACATAACTCATTATGTCAAATGTCAATGTCACCTGTCATATTTTGAAGTTTAACTTGACTCATAACCCATCATGTTAGTGTTTATCAGTTAGATGTTGTAAAACACGGCTGTGTACCTGAAGAATACAATCCGTACAATCCGTTGCTCTTGACAGAAGCGTTATTTTATAAATAAATAGATTCCCATTAAATAAAACACAGCTATTCCAAGCACAGGAAACCTCCTCAAACCAGGATTAAATAAATCGCATGTCGTAACCGCTGTTCACGAAAATACCAAACAGTATGTGGTACAATAATGCCGCATAAATGACGCCATGAATTTTCCATAGCGTACTAAGGGGTTTAAGATTTATTACTTCTCAAACTATCGAGTTTACCTCCCTTTATTCCGTTTCAACGAGTGGTTCTATCCTCTTCACACGTAAACAGGACAGGTGAGAGAGATGCAAGTTGAAATTCAAGATCGCGATCGTCTAATCCAGAATAAGACTGCAAGGGGAGCTTTAATAACGCTATTTTCCGAAGGGTGCTAAATGCAATTCTTCAAATCCCAGACGACCTTAAATTTCTCCTAAATCAAAAATACACCTTATTACCTCCTTTTTAAGATCAGAATACAATATCTACATCAAAATCTGTAACAATATAGTTGTGCGTTTTAGGTGAACTGTGAATCTTGGGAATTAAAGCGATTTTACTTTAAATTACTGATAAAATGTTAGACGATGCGTCAGCTGCAGTCCACTTCAAATTGTTATCAATCATGGTTGTAGATTTAATAAGAGTTGTAAGAGCAGGCTTTGAAGGATGGATCTGATGAGAGCTGCTGAAACTTTGTTTGATTTATTGGATTTCATTTCCGTCAAGACGATTATTAATCTCGTTCGTCCATTTATTTCGTGCAACGTGTTTCCAATTTCGGGAATAGGGGTCATATCGTTTATGTCAAATTACTTTATCCAATCGATGTAATTTATATGAGATTTATGAATTATATCTAAAATATCTTAGTTGATATCGTGAAACATGGTTTCACAATGTCAACTAAGAAATTTTACATCATACATCATCATTTAATAGTTTACATTTGTATTACAACGTTCATTATATATTTAAAATAGATGAAAGTAATTTGAACTAAGTTGCATTTCTTTCTGATTATCAAATTACGACGTAACTCATTTTGAAATGAAATCAAACGAATTATCTTTGCAAATTAATTTGACTGTAAGGTCAACGACATTAAATTGCAAGACTAATTCTGTCAATAGTTAAAAAGTGAGAGTAGGAGTGAGAGATGACGGAGCACTGGTCGTGGCTGACGGGCGCGGAGACGGCGGAGTACACGTACAGCCCGCCGACGAGGCCGAGCCGCCCGCCGCACCGCCCGCTGGTCAAGCTGGCCACCAGCGCCCATCTCCACACCATCGCCAGGTATTGCTATTATAACTTTATACCACGTTCTATTCTACACCGTACTACCCGTCGCAGACTAAAGTTTCATTCATTCTGTCTGGCGGTCGAACACCGTACGTTTTAAAAGAAACTTTATGCCACGTACGACCGCACTGTGGAACGAACTGCCTGCAGCGGTATTTCCGGAACAATACGACATCGGAACCTTCAAGAAAAGAGCGTATGAATCCCATAAGGCCAGCAACGCTTCTGTGACCTCCCAGGCGTTGCAGGTGTCTATGGGCGGTGGTGATTAACATCACGTGACCCGCCCGCTCGTTTGACAGTGACAGACTGCTAATCTTTGTTAGTATCTAGACGTCCACCGCCGTTTACTTATTAAGGCAATAATTTATTTTAATTCGTGAAATTTTTTTTTGTTTATTTTACTTTAATACCATTTTATTGGTTAACTGGCAAACAGTTTCTTGGTGATAAAACAAGTATGCAGAAAAAAGCATCTGATGACACACATCATATATATTTTACTTGTATTAAGTATGGATACTTCCGATAAATTTATCACCATATTACTCTATAACTTAAATAAATCTAGCAGAATATAACTAAAGCTTTATTACCTTGTGAAACAATTTATCGTGCAGCTTAACGAATGCCCCGGATTTAGCTGTATTTAATTTACATTTTCCCGCCAAATTTAACTTTTTTTTAGCCACTTGAATTACAGCCCGCTATTCCCAGTAATGCGACATAAATGCGGATGTAAGTAGTAAATTCCCTTTATTAGCCTTTTTTCAGACTTTCCCTGCTTTGGCATTCACCGCGGAGCGTGCGTGAAAAATGGTGGCCGTCTCTATAGAATCCATTCCGTTTTGAAACCACCCTCTTTATGCAGCCCTCAAGCTGAACCTACAAACAATTTCAAGTCTTATTCCTTTGTCATAGATGTTCAAAATACAGTTATAAATATTTCGAGAACTGCACTTTGAAATAGTTGAAGTAACTTCTTATTTTTCTCATAGCTTTTTAACTTTACTCAGATATACTTAATCTTTATCGTCTGGTTCAAAAGGTTCATATTCGTTTATATTTAAAGTTTATTCTTAATGATGTTCGTCTGCAAAGTTAGCGTTTGCATTTGGATTTTCAGCTTTTGTATGGAGAGTTGCATTTTTAGATGAAAATTAAAGTTTGTTGTACAGTTACGGGCGCGCTGACAGTATGATGGATTATTGCAGTGCTGAGGATTTCATTAAGGCGATGGATGAATGTTTCATGAAGGTTTTTGGTGCCTTGGGAAGGAAAGGAAATATTATTCTACAATGTACCTGCAATCTTTTGTTGTATCTGGATAGTGTTATTAACGTGATTATTGTTAAAGGCCTAATTATAAGAGTACATATTTATTAGAATTTGTATAATCTGTAACAAGTTTTTAATATTTTGACATTATTATTTACGTTGTTGGTTGATAAAAATTCGGTGTTCAGGGTTTAAATCAGATTGCAACATAGGATGCCGTATATCGCGGAACTTGCATAGTAACGAAGTTTCGCAGTAGCATTTCAGGTAAGTTACGGTTCTAACTAAATACATGATCCAGTGTGATACGTCACAAAATTGTTAATAGTAGATTATGCACCTAGGGAGTAAAGGACCGTCTTACTCGGGCGTTGGATCCTAAGCGTAGCGAAGGACTCTATGTTGACTCCTGAGCGATCCTGCACAGATTTAGAGAGAAGCCATTTTTTTTTCAATTCATATAGATAAGATTGTTTGTAAGACTTATGGAAAACCTTAAAAGAAATAACGCAAAACCCTAACCACAGGGGAATCGGGGACAATGAGCGATAGATGTTGCCATCTTATGCGGCGCACGTAGTGTTGCCAGGGGAGAAATAAATATTTCTTCCGAATCGGCCTGTTTTATATGTAAATTTTATATTTCCCAGCATCGTATGCTTGTCTCTTTATTGTTAAGATCAGGTGTTGGTAAACATGAAGATTTACAAACAAACAGGTGCGTCGATCTGATTTTATGTTTTTTAGGTGCAACGCACGTAGGCGCGTCGAGGAATAGGAAATCTGAAATGATTTCCATATAAAGTGGATTGTTTTTAATAATATACCAATAGGGAGAAATCATGACATTATATTTAGGTCGAAATATATCTATATTAACCCCAATAATATAATTTTATGCAATCACACGTACTTAGGTTT
Source organism: Cactoblastis cactorum (assembly GCA_020352625.1). NCBI lineage: Eukaryota > Metazoa > Arthropoda > Insecta > Lepidoptera > Pyralidae > Cactoblastis > Cactoblastis cactorum. The sequence continues at coordinate 17,994 of JADGIL010022234.1, read as the reverse complement.
TAGTAAATGGGTAATTAACTTAGATTAGTTTCACGAATACAACTTAATCCATATATTTGAATAAGAAATAATGATGAGGACAAATAAGTTAGCCAAACATAATTTAAACGCAATTTTGTGAGTTAGTATTTCGGCATTTGTTTATAAACAATCGTTTCGTCGTTTGTCTAAAGAAAACGTGTAAAACTATAGTTTCCAAACTTCTATCGTTTTTCATCGCCCTTGGCTATTTACATAACATATTATGTACGAGATTGATGATCTGCCAAGTACTAATGCAATCGCAAACCAATGTGAATTTGTAAGTGACATTTTATACTTTTTCGAAATGCCGAGATATGAATGTATTAAAAAAATATTTTAAAACTCTGTTATTGTTTTAAATATGCATCATAACAAGTAAGTATGTTTGATAAATCAATTATACTTACTTATTCTGGAAACGTTCGCTGATTAAATTTTGGGATTTTATTTAATCTAGTCTTTCGTGAACGTGCAATTCATCTTAAAATCTACTTCTTATGAATAACATTTTCACACACATTTTTTATAACATTAATGAGTAGTTAAAAGTTGAAATTTATCTGTTTTCATTATACTTTTCGTTTTTGTACTTTCTTTATTTTATACAGAAACGTCCCGCCCCAAGAAAATAAGTTTTCCTAATGACACATCACAAAGTGACAGTCATTTTATGAAGAAACCACCAGACCGTGTCAAGTTGCATGCATCTGCGGCTTTAGCACATGACATAATGTATAGCTTAGATCATGAACCTAGTAATCCCTGATAAAAATAAAATTAGTTTCCCTTAAAATTAATTTTTCTATACTAATTTTATTATTAAAGTTTGTAATTTTGACTTTTTCTAAAGGCTTCTCTTCAGAAATACTGAAGTGATCATGAAAATTCTTTCACATCAGAAAGCTACACTATTCAGGAGTGCTGTTAGCTATATATTATTTTGAGAATTTGCAAAAAAAATAACAAATAAATTGAAAATGAACGTTTAAATATGATTTTTATTTATTTATTTTTATTTAAAAGAGACTATGATCCAGGCAAATTTTATGATCTTTTCAATCGGCACCTTTCGTGGTTTTAATTTGTAATAAAACAAGCAAAGCCAATCAAAACTTTTACTTAAGTACCAATAGAAATGTCATCAATACTCCTCATAAAAATGAAAAAAGCAGTACCAGACATTGTACTCGAAACTAAAGAATGTAATCAATATTTCTCTATGACGGCCTCGATCATGGCGACCTCTGGCGCAATGCCATCCCGGGTGGCATCCACCTTGAAGCATGCGGCCACCTTCACCACGCGGCTGCACTCGTCTGTGATGTCGTCATACTGCTTCTCGCAGTTGTGGATCAGGTTCACCATCTTCTGAGACAGGATCTCACCTAGGTCGAAACACTTTTGAATTAGGTGCTGAGAATGTGTTGTTTAACGTATTATACTTCGATCAACTAAAAACTGTATTCACAGTTCCGACCAAAATCAAACGAAATATTGTCTCCATTTCAATTAAGGTGACAGCTACTATGATTTCTTCGACAGTTCCATTTACAGAATCGTGTTTTTAGAAAATAAATCTTGATGTGTGCAAGTTGAAACCATGCAAACGAACGAGACTAGTTGAAGCCTACTCATTTATAACCGATGAGCAGTGTTTTGCCGAGGACACTTTTTTTGTGGGATTGT
>JADGIL010022234.1:0-16215 GCA_020352625.1 Cactoblastis cactorum | reverse complement strand
CTTGTGCACCGACTAAAAATGAACGTGAGTATAGCCGTGCAAAGATATTAATTTGTCATTAATTCTTTCAACATTAATGATATTTATGCTCGTAGTTTCAAATCTACTCTAGTTTTTTTACATTTACTGTTTATAATTTGTAGAGTATCTCGCTAATCTAGCAGATCCAGAAATTATAACCGTGTATGCGATATTATTACATTATCAGAAGATTGTAGAAGTGTTTATTTTTTTTGTATTTTTCTGTGGAAGTTTCAAACCAGTTGTTACTTGTCTTGTTCGTATTATAGAACCACCATGAGCTGGAACAAATGATTTGTTAACAGACTCAGAGTGTCACTACCATAGTGAAAAGTAATAAATTTGATCTAACCATTGGGGAAGCTCTTGATGTATTCATCCATGTTGATGTGGTGGATCCTGGTGTCATCCTGCAGCAGGGAGAACTTGTTGGACATGCAGATGATCGCGCAGCCCAGCTCGCGGTGCACCACCTCAAAATCCGCGCTCCAGAAGTGTTTGAACTCTTCCATCACTTCTGTCGTCAGCCCGGACTGATGGCGAAGTTATTAGCTTATACTACCATAATTCCCGATAACAATTTTGTAGTATTCAAAATCTTAGCCAACCCATTTTAAGAGGAGCCCTTTACTGAGATTTCGTGTATAAGTAAGTGAATGTCGTTTGATTTCGTTATTTGCGTAAAAACTTTGAAATGATGTTGTTTTATTGTGAATTTGACATAGGCATGATAGTTTTAAGAATCATTAATTTTTATACATTAATAATAAATATAATCACAATAATTAGAAATATTGTCTTTCTTAGATAAATGGTTTTTTACCTTATTGAAAATAACACTCAAACAACAATTTTATCTAACTTTAATCTAAATTGGCGACTGGGAGATACAAACAACTGCGATGATGTATGTATAAAAAGGAAAATTAAACAAGATACAAAAGAAATGTTAACCTCCTCTCTGCATTCCTCCAGTGCTTTCCCAAAATGGGCCGTGACATGGCTCATCACTTCAGCAGTTCCTTTGACATTGGTTATAGAAACCAACACCAGGGCGAACACGACGGAGCAAGTAGGCACCATTTTGCAAGCACTAACCGTACAATGGCTAACCGACGACAGCTCTTCAATATATTAGACGAAATATTTTTTTGTTTATTGTATATTATTACTCGAATCATTTCTCAAAGACCTTCATCAGCATTCTTATTTTCATGTTGATAGAATCCATTTTCGCTTGTTTTAGGTATCAGGTATGTCTAAGAAGGATGGATCATGATTCTAGTAGTAGAGGTAATGGCGCGTTTAATGTTTGCAAGTCATATCATACTCGGCTATTAGACTGATGATTGTCAGTTCTGATCCACGATGGATAGACCAGAAGATTTGTATGCGTTTATGCACATGATATGAGATTAATAGCAAAACGTGTTATTAAATTAACAATACCACCAATTCGAGAAATTGATCTTTCCTGTTTACTGTCGTATTAGTTTCTAGCTGATGCCCGCGACTTCGTCTACGTAGATTTTACTCGGGTACAACAAGTTATATCCCTCTGGAACCGAATATTTTTTCGGGATAAAAAGTAGTCTATCTTTTATTCTAGGTCATACTCCATCGCAGTTCCAAATTTCATTCAGATCCGTTCGGTAGTTTTTCTACAGACAAAAATTCTAAAAATAATTGTTTTGGCTTCTATAGACCCTATGAAGTGTCGCTACATATGTTTTCTTAAAATATCTCCCATGTACATAGACATATAGTTCGGTTACAATTTTATTATAAGTATAGATTATGGTCGTAAGATAAACTTTGGAAACTATTGTAAAAAGTTTACTACAATTTAAGGTTTTAATCCTACTTTCTCTTTAGAAATAAAAACATCATGAAAGACAACTCAGTAAATCTACCTATACCAATCGCCACTCACAGTTTCTAAAAAAATTTATATATGAGCATGCTTAGTGATAGTTTTTTCCAAAATCCCTCATGAGACTACAGCCCCTAGCAGTAACATAAGCTATTTTAAACACTATCCAGCAGTATCACAAACGACTGTACCGCCCTCCCGAACAGTAGTTACCCTAGGTTAACTTTCATTAAATTTCCATTTTCCGGCGAGCGGGTTTGGCAAATCACCGCCCTTAGTATTCATGGGGCAAGCTCCATTCTGCCGGTCCGTAGCGCGATCACGCTTGACCGAGATTGTTAGACGTTTCGATTCCTGGTGCCGTGACTTGACAACTCTGCTTTAGGATAAGTAAAATTACTGTAGAATTTGTCCCTTACTTGCGTTATTTGCGTAATCATTTTATTTGATTCATTATCATCCGAAAGTATTCCCATTGCGTCCTCAGCGGTGACGCTCAAATGATAAATGACTTTGTCATTTTCAGCACCTAGCATGGAATTGGCTTTCTTTTAGTTGATCGGGAGATTCCAGTCTGCACTATCTTAATTTGATTTAAATTAAAAACAATATTAAATTATAGATCTTAACTTCCTAACGCTAAATTCTTATAGATATTAAATTCTCGTCTATTGGTTATAATTTTTTCTACTTCACTTTTATAATTATTGTTCGCACCATGTCTCATTATTTCCCTTTCAGCTTCGTCTTAACGCTCGCACGACATTTCTTGGAAAACACAACTACAGTTTTCCACATTCCAATTCCAATTTGATGCACCGGAGGTAACAACATGCTTCATAAATAGACATTAAAAACAGTATCGACGATGTTAAAGTGGCGTTTAACACATTTTTAATTATAGGACATACATTACATAGATGTATAATTAGACGAACTTGCTCAATTATCTCCTACCGATGATTTTTCTAAATTAATGAACAAGCGCGTCTTCTTACTAATCAAATCGTGAATATCATTGAATCAAATTAGATTTAATATACTGGTATAAGATTGTAGGAGTAATTAAGATTGATATAAAATCAACAGACAACGATTAGTGTGATGAAAGACTCAGTACAAACATAAGTGAAGATGGGTTTGGCGGTGAATATCGTGGTTTCCTTGGTGGTGATGTTCGTGGGAGTGAACTCATCGGCGGATATCATGAAAGAAATGACGATCAATTTCGCCAAAGCATTGGATCAGTGCAAGAAAGAAGTTTGTAGCTTTTAGTTTTAAACACAGTCTTGAAAATTAAGAATTTATTATTTGTTATTAAAATTCTTTTAATAACATATTTTATAGCTTTGATATAAACAATAAACAGTTCAAAAATTCTTATTGAACAATTAAAAAAAAATTAACTAGAAGTAATTGATAAAAAAAACGTAATAAACGGTTGATAGCAGAAAATTGATTTAAAGAATTTATGAAAGTAAAGTGGATGGGAACGTTGGAAGGATGTAGGCCTAGGAAAGCTTATCTTGACCTAATAATCAATAGTCAATTCAGAAGTACCCTTAGCCGACAAGCGTGCATGAAAAGATTGATGAATGCGGAGAAAGCGAAAGAAGTATGTCAGGACTGTAACAAGTAGAAGAATGTAGTCTCTGTTTACCCCCATGAGGAAAAAGCGGTATCATATTTATTTAGATATCAGCAGTTCACTCATTTCCCCACAATGCAGTTTTAAAAGCAGCACCGCATATTTTATTCATCAGCTGGACTTGCCAGACACCATAAACAAGGACTTCAATAATTTCTGGAAGGAAGACCACGACATCACCAACCGGTACACGGGATGCGCCATCATGTGCCTCTCCTCCAAGCAGGAGATGCTGGACCCTGACTTTAAGCTTCATCACAAGAATACTCACGAATTTGCTAAAAAACATGGAGCAGGTTAGGAGTTGCACATCCTTAAATAAGTTCAAGTAAAATATAAAAAGATGAGAGTTTTAAATAATAATTAACTGATTTTAAATGATCTGGAGATTTCCACAGATTCATTAGAATAGCGATGTGGTTATAATTTATATTTTTATTATGACTGGAAAATACCTATTTTCCTGAGAATGAATATAAATAATTCCCTGATAATTAACATAAATTATCTACCTAAATGCATAAGCAGCAAGATATAGAGATATTTTTACGTGGTTTTAGTTATAACTAATTCAAAGATAACTTGTGTTACCCAGACGACGCAATGGCCCAGCAACTGGTAGACCTGATCCACGGCTGCGAGAAAGCTGTGACTCCCAACCCCGACATTTGCCTCACTACACTGGCGATCGCTAAATGCTTCAAGATGGAAATACATAAGCTAAACTGGGCACCGACCATGGACCTCATCGTAGCGGAGGTCTTGACGGAAATATAAATTTATAGGTACACTAAATATATTGCTTTACTCAGTTTGTTTTCGATTAATTAAACGTATTATTATGACTTTTATTTGTTTACTATTCTTTTACCGGATCTATTTTGGACTGATTATAACTTTCAGAAATAATGTAAATTAGAATTTTACAAACTTTTTTATTTTACAAACTACATTAACTACTAAATCACACTATACGTTCCTCTTCTTTATGCTTAGACCTTTCTTAGCTTAAGAAGCATGGAACATGAATAAAAATAAAAATATTAAGGCAAAGACAAGTGATACAATTTATTTCCATCAAGTTTCGGGTTTGTAAAATGTTCAAACTGGTGGCGGCGTCGTGGGCCGGGTCGTATTGTTCCCTCTAATATGATCGAACATTGCGATGGCTGACCAATGCGTCAACTCGTGAACGGGTGCTGCCTGGGGGGACTGCTCTGCTCGTTTTCCACAAATTTATTAATACCTTCAGATATTTTCTTTATTTTTTATACCACAATCATAACTTGTTTTTATTTTTTATTTTATAATATCTTTTTTGACTTGTATACCTGTACAATAAAATTATAAAAAAAAAAGATTAAATGCCCTTCAAGCCCTTCTGGCATAATAGGGTCCACAACTGCTTGAGTTTCCTTCGGCATTTCTTCTCAACAGTGGTCGTTCTGGAATGCTAGTAGTCTGCAGCTTGATTAAGATAAAAAATATTTGTTAGATATTGACGTGAAAAAGTACCTGTGTCATTTCTGAATAAATATTTTGATTTGATTTTGAAACAGTCGGACTCGCACATGAAGGGTCCTTTAGAAGCAAGCCGATTACCTCAAAAAATTGACAAAATACCAACCTTTATTCCCGGACGAAAAAATTACAAAATTAATTTGTTTTTCAGTGTGTTTTGGTATTTGCATAAATAACAAAATTATAACTTCCGGTTTCCGAGAAAGTACTTTATCCTTATCTCAAAAACTACTAACTGTATTTCGCTTAAACTTTATCTCGTTAAAAGTGTCTAGTGAGATCTATAAAATATTTATTTTTTAAATTTCCAAAGGAGTCTAATTTGTATAGTATATGCGTGCGAAGCCGCGGGCAAAAGGTAGCTAGCGCAAAAGTTACCTGTCTCTATATAATAAATGTTTACATAAACTGCTGAACGGAATTTTGTACGGTATTTACTAAAAGCTAGTGTAATTTTTGAGAAAGATTAGGTAGATAGTACATTACAGTTTTTTGGAAATTGACCAAAATGCAATGATTGCAAATGACCTTTATTTTGCAAAAAACACGTTATGGGAATCATTTCTTTTTGTTTGTAGCATATAAGCTACAGACGAACAAAAAGACGGACGGGCAGCAGAGCCTTTAGTAAAGGTCTAGTTTTACATATTAGGTACGGAACACTCAATAGTCAAACGTTTGCGTTTGTTTAGCGTAAGATTCAATTCGGTATATGTTTTTTAACAACGTATAAATGCTTGTCGAGCTGGAAAATACTCAATTAAGACTTAATTACTTCAAAATGCAGTCTGCAATGAAATAATACTGTATTAGATGAAAAACAATTGAGCATTTATATCATGCAATTAAGTAATTAGACTTCTATAAAACCAACGAGCTAGTATCACTCTGATCATGAAGAAATTAGCGCCGAAGACGTAAAGATGATTCTCTTGGTGCAAGTCGTTGCTGCTGCGGTAGTCCTGATGGCTGGAGTGGATTCTTTAGCAGATACAATGAAGGAGTTCACTGTTAATTTTGGTAAAGCATTGGACATGTGCAATAGAGAAGTATGTAGTATTTTGATTACATTGTTTTTAGAAATATGGAATATGAAAAGCATATTAAAACGTCAATTAGTCGTATTTTTTAGTAGCTTTTCCACTTCATAAACGATCCATTACCTTCTCAGCTGGACTTGCCACCGTCCATAAACAATGATATCTACAACTTCTGGAATGAGGACTATGAGGTCACTAACCGGTTGACGGGTTGTGCCATCAAGTGCCTCTCCGAAAAACTGGATATGGTTGATGCTGATGGGCAACTACATCACGGGAATGCGCAAGAGTTCGCAACGAAACATGGAGCTGGTTAGAATAACTTTCTATCATACGAGCATTATGTGTATTGTCGATTCTCGTGCTTAGTTTTTGATATTCAACACTGGTTCTTTGATAAATAGCGCATTCTTACTAGCTGAAACCTAGAGTTAGAATATTAACTTCTAGCTATTGCCCACGGCTCCAGCCACATGTAGGTCGCTTTTCACGTAACCTGTGGAAACTACAATTATCCCTTTACCTATAATAGTTAATTCTATAATATCCTGTTCCTGTGCCAATCTGATATTGCTAGGATATAGCATATGCTATATTGCTAGGATACAGAAAATAATAAAAACATACTATCATTGTCTCTAAAAGAGTAGGCGCAGTCTATTATAGCCGTAAGGAAAAATTTTAAACTGCTATACCATATGCGAAAAAGTAATTATTGCGAGTTCTAAAGTAAGTCAGCGCCATCTATTGAGATGTAACTAATTTAGAGGACCACATTCAGTGAGTAATTTAATTAAAATTTAATAGAGACTGCAGTGTTTTTGTGTTTATTGATATCGATAAAACATAGTAGAAATTCTAGCGGTATCTAAAAAATATTTAATGTACCTACAGACACTCGATTTTTAGTATATTATTATATTTATTGATGATGTAAAATTAAAAAAGGATATGAACTCCAAAAAGCTACAAAAATAAGGTTTGTTCGACAGATTCCGAAATAGTTGATGGAAATACTTGTATCAAAATTATCTCATAAACAACTCTAGACAATTTTCATTTGAAATTGTGGAATTTTAAATTACCAACTATATTTGAAAAATTCACTGCTCAGTTAAAAAGTCAAAGGGGAGGATGATACATATTAATACACATATCTCTACATTTTTTTTATATCGTTACGAAACCCTAAAAATGTACATTAAATACCAAATTTTTCGAAGATTTATCTACTGGTGCTTATCCATCTAATTTCCAAAGGCACAATGCATATAACGTTCAATCTTTCTGAACTCATAAGAATTTTTATAATATTGATTCAATTGTTCAGACGATGCGATGGCGAAACAACTGGATGATATGATTGACGGCTGCGATAACTCCGTTCCTGCTAATGACGACGCATGTATCATTGTTCTGGAGATTGCCAATTGTTTCAAGAAGGAAATTCACAAGCTGAAATGGGCTCCCAACATGGACCTAGTGGTCGGGGAAGTTTTGGCCGAAGTCTAAATTGTACGCCATGAGGAGCGACGCTATATCAGATTTTTATCACTTAATCTTTCAATGGAGACCGATTACCGATGTGTGTATTTAGATACAGGAATTTAAATGTTTGCGGCGTCGCTCGCTTATGATTCTTTGAACATATACATATATTTTTTTCGTAGTTTTAATTTTCCTAATTTCTAGTATTATTTTAATGATTGTTTTACTAATACTTTTATATTTTTCTATTATTTACATACTTTTTTAAAAATCAACTAAAAAAAAATCTACAAACTGTATTCCAACAAATAAAAAAGCGAAATCTGAGTAAATATTTGTTTTATTAGTCTTAAGTAAGAGATCTGTTATGAAATACCTGCAATACCAGACAATATATATAATGTATAAACGCTCCTATGACCCCCCGGGTGTTGCAGGTGTCTATGAGCGACGGTGATCACTTAATAGCACGTGTTTCTTTCACCAAAAAATAAAAACAACCATTTGTGCGAGAGTCCGACTGGCAACTAGCCGGTATTTTATGATTTGATTAAGAATATCATTATCCATACCTGACTATGAATACCATTCCGTTTTCACGGATTTTGGAATTGCAGCTAAATTCCAGAACGCATCTAAGGCTTAAAGAAACCTTTACAGTATTTATCTTTAATATTATTCATAAACATTTTGCGAACCGCTAAGGAATGGAATGTCCTCCCTGCGTCGTTCGAATTCAGTTAATATGGGGATTTTTAAGGCAAGAGTGAATAGGCATACTTGAGTAAAAAAAAAAAAACATAGACAAAGCAAGTGGCTTGTGCTTCTGATGACTTAGGTAAAAATTTCACCATGAGGTACAAATCTTTATAAAGAAATATTTGTAGTCTCGTCAGGATCTTGTATCTCCTGAATTTCCGAAAGAAAGATAATTTCGTTCTTACAAACTAATAGATAATAAAATAAATAAATATTTAGGAATAAATTACACAGATTGAGTTAGCTCCAAAGTAAGCTCGAGACTTGTGTCATGGGGTACTAACTCACTAATACTATATTTTATAATAAATACACATATAGAGAAACAGCCAAGACCCGAGACAATCAGAAAAAGGACACGATTTTTACTGAAAGATATGTAATTCTTTTTTTTGAGGGTAAAATTTCCATAAAACCTTAATATACTATTTGTATATTACGGTTTTATGGAAATTTACCAAAATACAACGATTCTTAAAATTTGTTAAAAATACCATACCTTTGTTAAAAAGCACTTTGCAAAAATTCACGTTTTTGGGAATTATATATTAGACGGACAGACAGATGAACGGATAGCAGAGTCTAAGTAATGGTCCAGTTTTACACATAGGGTACGGAACACTCAAAATAGTCGAAGGTTTGCGTGTGTTTAGCGTAAGATTCAATTCGAAATTCAATATATGTTTTTGAACAACGTAATAAATGCTTGTCGAGCTGGAAAATACACAATTAAGACTTAATTGCAGTGAGCATGAGCAGGGGTGACATGACAACTGCTGATGCTAAATGCTGACAATGAGCAAGGGCGTCAGCTAGTTAATCAAAGCTTAAATAATACTGTATTAGATGAAAAACAATAGAGCATTCAGATCATGTAATTAAGCAGTTAAACATCCATAAAAACAACGAGCGAGTATCAGTCTGATCATGAAGAAATTTGTGTAGAAGACATAAAGATGAGACTCTTGGTGCAAGTCGTTGCTGCTGCGGTAGTCCTGATGGCTGGAGTGGATTCTTCAGCAGATATTATGAAGGAGTTGTCGCTTAATTTTGGTAAAGCATTGGACACGTGCAAGAAAGAAGTATGTAATATTTTGATTACATTTTGTTTTTAGAAATATGGAATATGAAAAGCAAGTAAAAACGTCAATTAGTCGTTTTTTTGTAGTAGTTTTTCCATGACATAAACGATTTATCAACTTCTCAGCTGGACTTGCCACCGTCTATAAACGATGACTTCTACAATTTCTGGAAAGAGGATTATGAGATTACCAACCGGTTGACGGGTTGTGCCATCAAGTGCCTCTCCGAAAAACTCGATATGGTTGATGCCGATGGGAAACTACATCACGGGAATGCGCATGATTTCGCAACGAAACATGGAGCTGGTTAGAATAACTTTCTATTCCATACGAGTATGACTATCAGCATGGTCTATTATCATGCTTAATTTTTAATATTCAATACTAAAGTTCTCTTGATAAGGAACGCGGAAATTAATTATAAAAACCCAGTCATAATATGTAGTTAGCTATCCTACTAGAGTTATTCAATCTAGAGAATATTAACTATGATATGTGAATAATAAAGGTTCCGTAATATTAACCCCAAACAGTTACAAAAAATAAGGTTTAAGGTAAGACAAACGTGTATCGAAATTATCTCATAAACTACTTGATCGATTTAACTCTAACAAATTTTCATTTGAAATTTTTGTTAAATTTTATAGGCCCAATTTTATGTAAAAAAAATCACTACATGGTGTACATTTTCACATCAGTGGGGAGGACAATAAACATTCACTACTTTAGAAAGCGAATACCTCTACATTTTCTATTTGGTAACGGAACCCTAAAAATGTACATTACAAGACATCATCATTTTTCAAAGATTTACCTACTCGTACTTATCTATCTAATTTCTAAAAGCACAATTCATAAAACGTTCAATAAACTGTAGCAACCTTTGTTAAGACATTAGATTTTTTATTTATAATATTGAATTAATTATTCAGACGACGCGATGGCGAAACAACTGGTTGATTTGATTCACGGCTGCGAGAAATCCGTTCCTGCTAATGACGACGCCTGTGTCACTGTTCTGGAGATTGCCAAGTGCTTCAAGAAGGAAATCCACAAGCTAAACTGGGCTCCCAACATGGACCTAGTGGTCGGGGAAGTTTTGGCCGAAGTCTAAATTATATGCCATGAGGAAAGACGCCACATAAGATTTTAAGAACTTTATCTTTCAATAGAGACCGATTACCATTACATTCGGCGCGCTTGCTTATGATTCTTTCGTTTTTGTTATACTTTGAACATATACATATATTTATTTCTTAGTTTTTATTTTATCTATTTCCAGTATTATTTTGATTATTGTTTTACTAATACTTTCGTATGTTTGTATTATATATGTATGTATGTATTTTTATTTCAAAATAACTACTGGCCAGCCAAATGGACTTTTGAATGCAATAGATTTATTGAAACAAATTACAACGATAAAAGAAATGGTTTAATGTAGTGTCTGTTAGACAAAATCCAAATTTTAGCGTAGAATAGAAACTTGTAGAAATTGGAAATAAATATTAGTATAAATATTTACTGTTTTTATTATTATTTTTCTTTGCTGACAGTAAACAGTGATCACAAAAGTAACACAAACTTAAGGTACAAGTGACGCGTACGCGTGAGTGAATTTAGCATGTTCGAAGGTAAAAAATGTTTTTGCCTCTTCCTGAAAAAAAAGTAATGTTAATCTTTTAACAGAGTTCCAAATGCAAAAAAATGGTTGTTTTGTTTATATTATGTTTAATATTATAATTAGCTTAAGTTATTTTAGTCAAACTATCATAAACACATTATTAAAGTAAGAAATCTAATAATAGTTTCTGACTTAACACTGATAATGACACCTTTCAACCCTCATCGCTCCGAACCGTAATCAACAATCAAACACTCATCTAAAAACCTGAACACGTACATCATGGAGTAATTAAAAATCATTACCAGTTGTATATAAACGCCGCGCAGAAATCTTGGAGGGTTTTTGTTTGAGATCTTTGATGATGTCGCGAGTTGTCTCTTTCTGTTTTGCCTTGTTGATGGCAGCCGTGAGCAGAACAGATGCTTCGCAAGAAACCATGAAATATCTTACGTCGAGCTTTCTTAAGACCCTGGAGCAGTGCAAACATGAGGTACGAGAAATTCTTTCTTTTTTTTACACTTATCTAATAATATTGTAGAATTTCAATTGCATAAACCTGATTATTCTGAACGGGATTATGTAAAAAATGGAAGTACTGTCTATACTTCCATTTTTTATATAGTTAGAGCAAATTTTGCATCTACCTCGTGGTTTACAATTATAATTAATATAATAAATTGTATTACTCAATCAATTGAATTTTTTTTATTAAAATGTAAGATTTTTCCATCATTATGAGGTTTGTCCTCTATAACGATAATTCTTGGTGTTAAAATTCCAGCTCCAACTAACTGAAAACATAGTCGCAGATCTGTACCACTATTGGAAGGAAGATTATTCGCTGTTGAACCGAGACACGGGCTGTGCGATTCTCTGTATGAGTAAGAAGCTAGACATAATGGACTCAAATGGAAAACTTCACCACGGAAACGCCAAGGAGTTTGCTCTGAAACATGGAGCTGGTGGGTTTCAACATATTTTAATGATCTGTGGTTTCAAATTATGAGGTAGTTCTGTTAATATATTCGAGCTATTTCACTGATTCAACCGTCAACACTTGATCAGATGATTCGAGGAGGATTGGTTTCTTAAATTCTCATGTACTCGTAAATAAAGCGGGTTGTTAGTACTAGTTATTCAAGCAGCCACTTTAATTTTGTCTGCCTATTTTTTTGTATTTTTTTAACTTATAATTTCTGTTTTGGTCTACTCTTCAGTGTAAAAATTATGCACGTTTCTAACATGAACATGTTTCCGAAATTTTTAGGCAACACGCGTATACTTTAATATACATATGCAGTAGTAAAACCCAATATTACAAGTTGCAACTCTCGCATAATCTTACTGCATTCAAATGCAATTCTAACTATCGACATCATAATGTAATGTTAGAACACTAACTTGATTCCCACATTTTGATTACTATAGTCCTAGTGTATATTTTGTGCAATTATCTGTAAGTAAATTTATTCTTTCGATGATTTTTCCTTGAAACAGCTGACGACGTAGCATCTCAGCTGGTGACGATAGTCCACGAGTGTGAGAAGCAGTCGGAGGGCATCGAAGACGACTGCCTGAGGGTCCTGGAGATCGCCAAGTGCTTCAGGTCGGCCATCAAGAAGCTCGACTGGGCACCCAAGATGGACGTCATCATATCCGAAGTCCTCACTGAGATTTGAAGACCTGACACTTTAATGAGGCCATGGAAGTTTCCTTGTTGATATTTGTTAAATAAATGGTAAAACATGTTATTGACTATTTTATTAAGTACTTTTTGAAATTAAACTTTCCTGTTATTTACAAACTCTTAGAAACGTATAATTTGTATTTGTATAACGTATAATGTTTAGTTAACATTGTATATTCAATTCTTCTACGCTTTTTTTTTACATTAGTTATAATTTTGCTGGACTAGGTACCTAATTGTTCTTATAAAGAGTTTCAAAACATATTAATTATTATGCATTTTGATACTACTATGATTTACGTAAAAAATGTGAATATCTATAAAAACATTATCTACGACTCTAGTGAGGGATGCACAGCATAATTTTAATTTGTTAATAATTTTTATTTATGTCCTTCACCCTTCGATAACATCAAGATATTATATTTTAATGTCCAGTATTTTTTTTTTTATGAAAGAGGGAAGCAAGTCACGTTATATTAAGTGATCACCACCGCCCATAGACACCTGCAACACTCAGGGGGTCACAAAAGCGTTGCCGGCCTTTAAGAGATTCATACGTTAGACACTCTGCCTTCAAGGTTACCCAAGCGACGGACACAGATATGATCTCTAACGTATACACAGAAAATCGTATTAATGAGCCATTAATAACTACAGTACTTCTTTTACCTACCTAAGCTTTACTAACAGGTTAGACTGACTGCTATCTCTTATGAGCATCAAACGCAAGCAGGTGCTAACAAAGCAGCCGGAAGATCAGGCGATACGAGCCCATAAATCGGCACACAATGATGCTCGTTAATTTACACCTACTATCGGCTAGCAGGCTAGATTAGCAAAAAGCAAGCTGGACGATTCCACTCGTTTCTCTAGTAAACTGCCATCTGGATAGATAATTCTTGACCAGGAACTTTAGAATAAATATTAGTAACCAAAAAATTGGCGATATTTTCTCATTATCTTAGCATTTCCTTCGGTGTCCTGATAATTTGAAGAGGTACGTTGCAATGTCATTTAAAAAAAAAAACACACACACATCTCCAGTCAGCGTAATACTGAGAACTAAGACGCCAACTATCTGTAGGACAGTAGTTTTTTGTATTTTTTCTTTGTTTTTTTTTTTTATTGTATGCACCCATGTGTGTGTGTGTGTTTTATAAGTAAAATGAATCTAAATCTATATAATGTTTTAGATACTCATCACATATTATAATGTTTTATTATTATTGTTTGATACAATCAATAATTTTTTATAAATATTTATTACTAGATATTGCCTGCGGCTTTACGACTTTACTCGACTTTTAAAGACTTTACTCGACTACTAACTCGCCCAATCTAAAACTGGTATTCAAACTAAACCAGACTAGACTGACGAGGCTGCGATTGTTCTGTCTCCGTAATGGCTATAGTCCGGAGTTACGGCACAATTACCAGCTGATTCAGGGATGGATAAGATCCTCGCCCTGGATCGAAGTGTGATAATCAAGCTTATGCCCTCGTCAGATGTGAGATACGCTGATTGATTTTGAGGCAGTCAAGTTTGATTTTTAAAAAAATTAACAGAAATTTATCAGTATTTATTCATTTTACGACCTCCGTGGTGTAGCGGTCAACGTACTTGACCGATTCCCGGTCAGGTCATGATAGAAAATGACCTTTTTCTGATTGGCCTTTGTCTTGGATGTTTATTTATAAATGTATTTTTAAAGCAACTTCTGACTATCAGTCGAGCCGTAAACTTGTTTGATAACTTTCAGTTTATAAAATACTAGCCCACTTCGTTGGGCGAATATTCCTGAATAGTGTAGCTTTCTGATTGTAAAAGAATTTTCATGATCGGTTCGGTATTTTTAAAGATTAGCCCTTACAAACAAACAATCAAAGTTACAAACTTTAACTCTTTATAATAATAGTATAGAAAATATAGAAATACTTGTACTGATTTTGGACACTTAATAAAAAGTTATATGGTGATTATAAAGTCCAAACTGACGGCTTCTCTTACTTATTTTCAACATATACGGAAACCAGCGATCCGCCTCTGCTTTGCACGGATTTCAAAACCTTCCTTGTGAATCACCCTATCTAATTAATAAAATCATCAAAATCCGTTGCGTAGTTTTAAAGATCTAAGCATACATAAGTAGAAACAGACAGGGAAAAGCGACTTTGTTTATACTATGCAGTGATAATCTATACTTATAATAAAATTGTAACTGAGCTTTGGTCAGACATGGGAGACATTGAAGAAAAAAATATATAGGGGCTCTTTATAGGGCCTATGGAAGCCAAAATCATTGTTTTTAGAATTTTTGTCCGTATGTCTGTCTGTATGTCTGTCTGTATGTCTGTCTGTATGTTTGTACACGGATATGGATGAAATTTGGCATAGCGATGGACGATAACCTGGAATACAAGATAGGCTACTGTTTATCCCGGAAAAATGTACGATTCCCGAGGGATATAATTTATTGTAGTAGTACTAAGTAATCTACGCGGAAGTAGTCGCGGGCATTAGCTAGTACAGTATAAAAATATTTCGAGTGACAGGAGAGTATGGAAGAGTAAGACATACTGCGCCGACCCCAAATAATATGGGAGCAGGGCAGGCAGATGATGACGATGAGTATAAAAATATTTCGAAATTAAATCGTGTTTCTATTTGGAAAACAAATACCTATAAGAAGGGGAGACCACCTGCTCCTAATTGCGCCGCTATCGATAAATGCTGGAACGTGTCGGATGACGTCACGAACACAAACAAAGGACACCGGTGTCGCTCCGGATTTAACTGGATGCATTTGTTTATATGTAGGATGTACGGAAATCGTAGAGGGGAATTTGCACGTATCGTGATTTTCTGTTAGGTATTAACATTTTGCATCTTCACTGTCTGTCCCTATGTTTGCTTAGATTTTAAATTCGACGACGTACATACCAAGTCACGAGCACAGCATTATCTATAAGTACATAAAATAAAATTGTAACTGAGCTATGTGTCTGTACATGGGAGATATTTAAGAAAAACATATATAGGGGCTCATTATAGAACCTATAGAAGCCAAAACGATTGTTTATAGAATTTTTGTATGTGTCTGTATGTTTGTACGCGCATCATACAAAAACTACCGTACGGATCTGGATGTGGCACAGCGATGGACTATGACCTAGAATAAAAGATAGACTACTTTTTATCCTGGAAAAATGTACGGTTCCCGAGGGATATTATTTGTTGTAACCGAGCAAGGGACTGAAAATATAATAACGCATAGGAGTAAATTCCATGCGGACCAAGTCGCGGGCACAGCTAGTATTAAATAAGTATTTAACAACGACTCCTGTACGACAAACATGATATTTTTTGCCGATTTTATAGGTAATAGTTACGGAACACTTCGTGCGTGAATGCATATGGCACTACGCGCGTTTTTTGTCATTATAGAAAAGTTTATTTCCATTACTT
>JADGIL010022221.1:0-11708 GCA_020352625.1 Cactoblastis cactorum | reverse complement strand
AAAAATAAATTAAATATTGAAAATATAAGGTTGACAAACGATCAATCATCTATTTTTATAAAATGATAAGAAAGCGCGTGTGAACTCGAAAAACATCTCGGACGTCGGCAGAGGCGGGTAATTATCGACAATTATCGGCAATCGTCTGAGAAAGCGCCATTGCGTTGTTATCTCTAATTGAGGGCTGTGATGTGTCGATTGAGACCTTTTATCTCTAAAACAGGTGTGCGTACGAGAAATATTACGGTGACCTACTAAGACAGAAAGATATTTATTATTTTCTCATTGTCACTGTCATTTCTTGAGATTAGCATTTTTGCATACTTTTATTAACTTTGACTTCATTTTTCTACTAGGTTAAATATCTTTATTTGCGGGCAATACACCCATAATTTTAAAAATAATGGGTTTATTGCCCGCCCATAGACACCTGCTACACCTGCGGGGTCACAGAAGCGTTGCCGGCCTTAAAAAGCCATCCCCAAATCGGGAGGGCGGGGAAGTTGGTCCTCCGGCTCTCCCACTCACCGGACAGAGCATGGCGGCTAACAGCCGCCATTCAGGCGGCGTCGCGTCGGTCTTCTGTGGGAGTGTGGTACTGCCCCGGACGAGCTGGCCCATTCGTGCTGCAGGCTAAAAAAGTATGCAGCAGGCTCATACCACCACGTTTATACTAAATATACACAAAAATAAAAACCAATATAATCATTTTTACCCAAGAAAACAGAATGGTGTCTGTATATTTTTGCGTATGCGTAGAAATAGGAGAGGAGATTTTCAAATATGTGTCTTACAACCACAAGCCGCTGCTGCTGTTAATATGATGACCATACATGGGCCGTACATTATAGTAATGTCCCATAAAATGCCACAAAGCCGTTGGTGGTTCATTAGATAATATTCTTTGCCACACAATTTGTGCAAGCGTAACAGTAGTTTATCGTTAAACATTGAAAAAAGGGTATCTTATATAGGTTTTTCTGAAGATAAAGTGTTCTGCAAAATTGTTGTCCAAATGGTTTTACAAAACTGGAAAATTTAGGTGCTACACAGATGTTTTACTTTTAAACAACGCAAGTGAACAACCCATACATTCATACTAATATTACCTCTATAAATGACAAAGTTTTTTTTTTATATCTTTCTGTTCCGCTTTCACAGCTAAACCGCTGGACCGATTTAAATGGAATTTGGTATGCATATAGATAAAAAGCCACGTTCAAACACAGGCTATTTTTTTTTTTTCAAAAATCCGCCCTCAGTGTTCTAAAATGGTGGGTAAAAGTTTTTTATGTAAATCATCTTCACGGCTAAACTGCTATTGCTATTCTACGCTGACGAAGTCGCGGGTACACAGCTAGTAAATTTATAAGGCCAAGTTACACAGTTTGAAATAGCCCCAAAGTAAGTTCGAAACTTGTGGTATATATAATAAGGGATACGAACTCGACGATATTATATTACGCATGTTATACTGAGGTCGTCGAATGAACACGATACTTTTGTCTCAAGAATTCACACGGGAGCGAAGCCGCCTAACTCGTAGTAAATAATCAGATAAAGGAATTAGATTTATCAATCTCAAAAGTACACGAACCGTTTTAATATTGGAAAATGCAAATAAACAAACACAACGACGTGATGCGATAACCATCGTGACACGAACGGTTATAGAAACTATTAGATTGTTTGACTTATCTACGGCACCCGAGGATGCAGCCATTAAAAAAAGCTTGGGAAGGCGAGACAAAAGCGAAAGTGTTAGTCGTAATAAAAACTTTATATAGCGGTGTTAAGAGCGAGGATTTGTGAGGTTATGTTGTGTGTGGTGTATGGCTTGAAAAGAGAAGGGCAGCGATATTCGGACGATGGATCGGATATTACTTATTTTACTTTAATTTCGCATGATATAGATCGCAAAACTTCTTTTATTTTTCAGTTTTTTTTTTATACAATGTTGCTAGCAAATGGACATGCGGCTCGCCTGATGGAAGTTGGACATCATAGCCTATTAACGCATGCAAACCAAACCTTGCCGACCTTAGTTCAATCGTTTGAAAAATATCTATAGTTCGACTATAATATTTCGTTTCAATCATTATACCATGTAGCTTAGTTAATATGAGAGCAATTAAGCTTTTACAGTTGTCAGTCAAATAAGATTAATATAATTGATTCTTGTTAATGATATCTACGTCAAAATTATTATCCGCTCCGCTCATGATTTTGACACCCTAAAAATTATCTGCGTCCATCAAGTGATAGACTTTCACTTATTTATTAGCAATGGAGTTAATGCGTCTATTATTTAAATTTTATTGGCCAGCACACTTCTGGGTGTAGGCTTTCTGGGCTTATGGGGCATCCAGCGACCTGATGTCAAGTATATGCCGTGATTATAATGTATTTCCATAGATCAATAATGTCGTCGGCCGACGAATTTCGTATTCTAAAAATGTCACACTAACACGCTCTTTTTATAGTTATCGATATTTAGATTTCATTTGATATTTCCACAAAATTATTTCGGATTTGCTTATTACTCTATTTATATATAGATATCATCACGTTTTTTTTCTAACTGGGTAGACGGAGCTAACAGCGGCGAGACTATAAACCATGTTTAAAAACATGGCCAAATGATGGCGACCGATAGCAAAAATATGTGGCTGGATGCCATTCGCATTAAATGCGTGATAGCAGAAACAGCTTGAAATGTCTGTCACCCGTATTGAATTAAATACTCTTTTGTATATGCTATTCTAACAGTTATGACATAATTTATGACGTTTATTTTTGACTCTTCCTCCACTCAACCTCAGTGAAGGTACCTCAAGAGAGGCACCGTATACTGACTAAGAATACCGATTTCGAGGGACCGTCGAAAATTTCCTTGAGGCGTCCTCATTCAAGGTTGAGTCGAGGTGGTTTGGAGTAAACGTCTAAGAATACCGGTGATGACATTTCCCGCTCTCATACTTTTCCAAACATTAATTTTGTTTCCAAAGATAGGCAGAAATTTATTTAAAACATAAATAGTCCCCTTAACATTTCGTACAAACCATATTTTTTATTGTAACTTACTCACATTTGCATACCTTCGGAAGAAAAACGTGGTAAAAACTCAAATTTTAAAGCAAACATAACCTTCAATGTTTAGGTTCAGTATCAGTGGATCATAATGATCGAATTAAATTATACAGATGGCTATCTGGTGACCGGTGACGCGACGTGAAAGGGTGTCGTCCGGCGGGCAACGGGTTCGATCCGAAAGTTTGGCTTTCCAAAGCTCCAAGGCTCTTGGTGGTCTTTCATAAATCATTATCCATTTAAGGGTTTAATTAAGTTAATTAATCCTCATCGGCTTGTGTTGTTTTATCTTTTCGTTTCTTCTTTTCATTTCCGTTATTTTTTATTTTTTATCTTGACTTGAGTGCGGTTGACTTCAGTCCTACCTGATGGGAAGCAATGAAGTCTAAGGTGGAGCACCCAATTGTATTTGATCTTTTCAAACGCCATGTTGGACCAGACTATACCTACATATATTTACTTTCTTACTTCCGAGCCTGTCTGGGAAAAGAAAAAAATAATAATCTAGCTGCTACTCTTCCTGCTCTGATGGTTAAAAGTCAATCAAGGGAGCGGCTTGAAACAGTAATTCTCAAAGTTAATTCTAATCTAGCAACTTGTACACTATTTCTGAATCTCTATGAATCTGATGACATCAGGCGAAGTTGTAAAACACCATCACCATGTCGAATTGCATCAATGGGCCACCGTTAATAGCTTTTGTTACACTTGATTGACAGTTTAATTATACGGTAGATATGTATTCATAAAATTGAAGGGTCAATTAACATATTATACTAGAAAACATCGAACAAGTATCTGTTAGATTTTGTGGGATTTTTTTTTATGGCTAACGTTTATTAATGTAAGAAACTGACGATTGATAGGAAATGGACACAATCCAACTGTGGACTTTTGGTGAGATTAAAAAAAAAACGATGATTTTTTTATTTGATTGAAATTAAGAGAACCACTAGCTGGGCAACTAAATATCAACCAATTTTTAGGGTTCCGTACCCTAAGGGTAAAACTTCGCTGTCTATATGTCTGTCATTGAACTATATCTCATAAACCATGAAAGCGGAACCATCAACGCGAAGTATAAAAATATTTCATAACGTACAATTTGTTCATCTTCTTACATACAAAAATTTAACGCAAAAATCTACTACATATATAATTTGGCATTTTATTGTATTAAATAGCAAAAAAACTTCTAACAAAACACGTTTTTATGACATTTTTTATCTACAGCATATATTTATATAAATGTCAGGTATACAATAAGTACACATATTAAAGATTCAAAGAAACTTAAAATTACAAATGGAGTACTTAATTGTTTTTATAAGAGATCCTAGTCTAAATATGTTACCAATCTTTTTAAAATCTTACATATAAAAATGAAAAGTTAACTGTTAGCACTTAAACAAATGAGTAACTGCACTGCGCATGCGCTTACCAAATCAATACGCGCCGCCATTGGCCACAACACAGCTCTCAAAATGCAAGCGAAAATTAATATAATTCTACTTTCCTACTGTATTTACAATGTGCACGCAAATTTAGAAGGTCCGTTCCTGTTTTTCGGCCCGAAATCTTTGGAGAAATACAAAAGGCCTGCGTTGGAGCCTTTAGAACAAGATGATCTGATGAGGGTGTACTCAGAACAAGCAGCAATTGTGGTCTTCAATAACCAAGATTCTGTGCCGCTCTCCAGCGGGAATTTTCCGAGACTGAGAAGGATGCTAGAAGGCCAGACCAACTTGTTCCTGCCGCAGGATTTCTTGGACGTCCATCCTGATTACATTAGTAACGAGACTCAGGTAAGATATTTGTCTTTTATTTACAATTTGTTAACAATTTGTTACAACATTTGATCATACAGAATATGACAGTTTACTAACTTTCGATTAGGAAAAAGTATTTACATACATTTTTCGTTTTATCAGATTTTTTTGTTCCAATCTTTTTATATTTATTTACTAAATAAAATATTTTAAATGAATAACTTCGTTTATTGTTTATAGGTAAGTGAAAGTTTATTTTTATTGGATACAACATTTCTTATTTTAATCTATAAAGCGCCTCGATAGTTAATGACTCTGTTTGATTAATTGTGGGTAGTTATAGTGAAAAAAATCAAAAGATGAGTTTAGTCGGAATCTTTTATGAACTGTTTACCCAATGATTCTACCATCAGCTCATACCTCATTAGATGCTCTCGGAATTTGGTTATATCGGCGTAATCGTCATAAATACTTACTTATCATTTGTTTTTCAAAAACGTCTTTTATCTTCTCCTATAATGTATCTATTAGTTTCTCATGAATAAAAAAGTCTAAATCCTACACTATTATATGTGCTATTTAATATTAAAGAGAGAGCAAGTTAAAGTATACATAGGTACATATATATAGGTACATGTTCCGGTATCGCTACACAAAAAGACCAATATTTCAGGTACTAACGATTTCAGGTACTAACGCTGCAAGGCCCGTGGTCAGAACGCGATGCTCAGATGACGGAGACATTCGCCCGTCTACAGGACATCTACGGGCCAGGGAGGGTGCTCGGGATATTAGGTAAATTGTTTTACATAGTTTCATCAGGCTAAAACGGAAGATGTTTAACTGGTAAAAAATAAATAAGAGTGGTAACAAAATATATAAATTTAATAAACGCCTGAAATAATTACAAAGGCAATAATGAAGAGAAGAAATTTGCTACGGAAAATACAGATAGCATTTTCATATTGTATTCATTAATAGTAGTGCCAGAGCCGGTTTCATAAAAAAATAAGATTGATGTATTGTCAATTTGTATATTAAGTTTTCAATAAAAATAAGGATTAAATTTTATATTGAATATATAAATCCAATCCTATACAGGGAACTCGGTATCTCGCAGACGAATGTACGACGAGCCCTGGGCCAGAGTGAAGCGACAAGCCGCAGAGAATACCAGCTCGTCTCCAGCGGTTGAAAACGAACGACCGGCGAAATCTCTGGTTCCGTACGCGCTTTACAACGCTACTGGTAAGAATTTCTTTTATGAAAGAGTTGGCAATCGAGCAGGCGGATCACTTGATGTTAAGTGATCACCGCCACCCATAAACACCTGAACACCCGGGCGGTCGCAGAAGCGCTGCCGGCTTTTTAATTTATACGCTCTTTTCTTGTAAGGTCCGATGTCGTATTAGTCCGGAAATACCGCTGCAGGCAGTTCGTTCCACACTGTGGTCGTATGTGGTATAAAGTTTAAATACCTTATATCTGTCCTCAGGGCAGCCCGGCAGAAACGCTCTATTATATTCCTCGTCGTGGCCTGAGCTGCGGTGGGCGAATGGCACGGTGATGGTGCTGGACACGCCGGTGGGCGTGGCCACGGTGAAGCCCACCCGGCTCTACACCAACCTGGTGGTGCGGTTCGTTGATGGAGACTCTAGAGACAAGGTAAATTGGACTTTGGCTGTTTAACGCCTGAATATATATAACGCCTGTATCGTGGTTATTGAGATGATGATAGTTGCTACACACATTAAGAGATGCAATAGATCTGCGGTAAATTAATTAATAAATAAAGATTATACGGGAAAAAGCTGCTGTCTTTACTCGGTTTAACATAAAGCTATCTTGATAAAATCGTAGGATAAAACTATGAATTTGTACAATACAACATTATTTGACCACTGTTTAATCAAACACAACAAACGATTTATCTTTATCAACATTTTTGTAGATTGAAGATATAATTATTTTCCAGATCACCCTAGAATTCAGCTTCAAAGAGGCCGGCGGCTGGTGGATGGCCGTGGGCGTGGACGTCAAGTTTGGTCTGGAAAACAACGGCATTAGCCTCAAGGCACCAGCTCCGCCCGACGCGCCCTCGGCTGTCCTCGGCAAGTCCTACCACTGCGAACTACCCCTGGTGTACACCTCTGAAGAAGTCACGCTCACTCTAAGGGACGTTAAAGTACGTTTGATTTATTATGTTTGAGGAATCCTTAACTAGGTATAATAAGTACTTACTATATAATTCAATTATAATTTTCAATTCGTTTATAAATTTTTAGATGCAACCGTATATGGATAGCACCAACCAGTTCGACGATTCATTTGACTGCATTGGATTCACTTCCGTACCAATTTGGTAAGTGATTTCTAAATAATGTATAAATAACATTAAAATGAAACCAATTTAACGGATTTTATCGCGGTTTAATCCTTCCTCCTTCGTAATTCCTTTGTGTGTAGTGATTAAACCGCGATAAAATCCGTTAAATTTGTTTCATTTTAATGTCTAATATTCGCGTAAACTTAAGAAATAATTAAATGTACAAATAATATAGATACTACATGTTTCTAATTTTATTAGCAGTTCCAGTACCTTAATTTAAATACATTTCAGAATATCTAAGCTGATATTGTTATCACCTTTTGTTTGAAAAAATCAACAATCGTGCAAAGAACATTGTAGATGCCTTTATACAAATTTGCTTTAAGGTCAGGTCTCATGGTCTCCTTCATCATGTTATTCGTGCTGGGCATCTCCGTGTCCATGATCATGGACATCAAGACCATGGACCGCTTCGAGAATAGGAGCGGCAAACAGCTTACCATCACTGTCAACGAGTGAATGATCTTTATAGGTATTAGTTAGTGAGTGAGTTATCATCGTTATTTTCAAATATTTATTAGTTTATCTCTAATTTCTTTTAAATATTCGAGGGCACATAATTTATGTGGATTTTATTGGTTACTTATGTTAACTGTTCTAAATTTATGATCACCGTCGACAATAAGTTAATTATTAACTAAGTTAATTATTTAATTACCATCATAAATCTCATGATTATTATCAAAGTCATGTAATTTAATTTTACAATAATTCACTGTGTTGTAGTTTCATTTGTTTTCGTTATAATCAAAGGCGGATTTTGAATCAAATGAATGTATTTGAAGATGAATAAATTAATATCAATAAAATTTGGTGGCAAAACATCGTTAGCTATAAGAACTACATATTCTATATATATTTTACTAAAATCCCTATACTTATAGAAATGTAGCATGATCAGGGAAATATCATTATATAAATCGACGATCAAACTATGGACCTTACAGTTCAGAAGAATAGGTAACCACTGCGGCTGGAGCCTGGAAACATGTATTATTGTATTTTATCAATGTTTGTTTGTAAATAATATATGTGTAATAAGATGAATAATATTATCAGTTAAGTGTAGACATGTTTAAACCAGATGTTCTAAATAAAAAAATACATATCATAGTACTATTTTTTTCACCTATAGTTCAATTAATTCCACGCTGGTCTGGAAGCGAAAGAAAGACGTAGAATGTGAACGTAGAACTTCCCGCGCAGATTGTACACGTCAATCAAGGGAAAGGACTTGAAAAAGTAATTCTCATAGGCGATGGACTAGCAACCTGTCACTATAGAAGATTTTTTATTATGTCAAAATAATTATTAATTTTACTACACGTAAACTAGCCCAAATCGTGGCTTCCTTATGATTTCTCTCTGCTCAGAAGCGTAATATACTTATAGGACATAATGCAAGTTTAACCAAAAACTTTAACATGTTATTAGGTTTTCTGTAAACTGTACAACAAAAAATGTACTGAAAATTGCACAGATATATGTAAATCTATATCTATGGGAAATCGGTCATAGGGAGCTCGCTACACTATAATACATTTTAATCATTAAAACAAGAATTTATAATATAACAATCATATAATTTATTGTACATTCAGCATAAATAACAGCACCTAAAATGGAATGAGTGTTGCTTACATAAAAAATCTAAATTGAGACGTTTTACAACTAAGACAGTATATTTTTCACTACAATTACACGTTCTTAATCAGTCTTAAAATATTCATTTGTTTATAAATAATTCATTATCAACGATTTTAATAATAATTTTGTCGAAATTATCTTGAGTTAATTGGAATATTTGTAATTGAAGAATTAAATGTTGCAGCTAACTTTATTCCTTTATAGGACAAATTAATATAATGTAAGTTATTTGTACGCAAGCGTATGATTAATATTAAATTTATATTGTAATAACTACTGCCCGCGACTTTGTCCGACCAATGGATACTATATATAATATCTTGTCAGCCCCTTGCTCGGTTACAATAAATTATATCCTTCGGGAATCGTATATTTTTCTGAGATAAAAAGCCAATGTTTTATTCTAGATCATAGTTCTTCGCTTTGCCAAATTTCATCCAGATCTGTAGTTTTTTGTGATCCGCAAACAGAAAGGCAAAAATTCTAAAACAATCGTTTTGGCTTCTATAGGTCCTATATAAAAAGACTCTATGTATGTATTTCTCAAATATCTCCTATGTACGGACATAGCTCAGTTACAATTTTATTATATTAATATATATTGTATTTTTGAGTTTTTAAATTTCATTTATATATTTAGTATTTTTCCATTAGTTATTTAACCGTCGTGGTAATATTAATAAAGTTATACATATCAACACTAGCAATGTCGCAGAAGACGATGCACGCACAGAAGATGATGGGCTCGGTGACCGGGAGAAGAATGAAGTCTCTGGAAAGATAACAAAAACAATATCAATAAAATGACTCACGACTACAAATTAAAGACATACGGAAGAGTTTGTCAATGTAATTATCACATAGGTTATAGAAATGATGAACATAGGTTATAGAAATTTTATTAAACCGTGTGAAGCCGGGGCAGGGATTTTTTATATAAAAGGGAGGCAAACGAGCAGGCGGGTCACATGATGTTAAGTGATCACCGCCGCCCATAGACACCTGTAACACCCGGGGGTCATAGAAGCGTTGCCGGCCTTTAAAAATCCCCCTCCCTCCCCAAATGGGGAGTTGGGCCTCCGGCTCTCCCACTCACCGGACGGAGCATGGTGGCTGATAGCCACCATTCAGGCGTCGGTCTTCTGTGGGAGTGCGGTACTGCCCCGGACGTGTGGTACTGTCCCTATATATTTATTTACTCTATTCTCTCGGTTTTGTCAACCCCGTATAATCGTAAAACTATATGTGTATCTTTTAAGATAATTTTTAAACTCCTTACTTTTGGTTTCATTAGGATCAGTGACGCCGCATTGCCGGTAAGATGTAGTCCTTTTGCGCTTGCTGTCCACGAACCCGGGAATGAAGATGCTGGGTGAGTCCAGGCGACCGGATGCCAGCAGCCTGATAGGGAAATTAATAACTTTGTTAAAGAAATGAAAAGTAAGAGTTCTGTTGCTAATGGCAAAATTTTTATAAACATTGTAAATACTTATATGTTAGCATATTATTTGTAGTGGTATGAGCCTGCTGCATGCTTTTTTAGTCTGCAGCATGAATGGACCGGCTCGTCCGAGGAAGTACCACACTCCCACAGAAGACCGATGCCTGAAAAAAACCCTGCCCTCTCCATTTGGGGAGGGCGGGGGTTTTTTAAAGGCCGGCAGCGCTTCTGTAACCCTGTGTGGGTGTTGCAGTTGTCTATGGGCGGCAGTGGTCACTTAAAATGACGTAACCCGCCTGCTCGTTTGCTTCCCTCTTACATAAAAACATCGCTTAAGAAAATACGATACTACATATTAATAAACCTACAACTCGTTTCTATTATTCGACTGATATTTTCTAAATTGTATGTGTGAATCAAAAAACATAAGCCTTTTTACCTTCTGGATATGGAACCCTAAAATTGTATGAAACAATTCTAAAAACTAATGAGATGCCTCTAAAAGATGACGTACTTGGTGAAATCCAGCTCGAGGCGGTTGGCGTGCGGGCCGCTGAAGTGCAGCAGCACCTGCAGGCACGCGCCGGCGTGCAGCGCGCGCGTGCGGCGCGAGTCCACGCCCACCATCCACTCCGGCACGCCCAGCACGCGGCGCACCTCCGACAGGAACTGGCCGCTGGAGTCAGAGCATTCTTTATTTTTTTTTTGAGAACTTTCAAGGCAAGAGTCAACAGGCATTACTTGGGTTTGCGTGCTCCTCCACCTTAGACCTCATCGTTGCTTCTAAAAAAATTGTAGCCTAAAACTGTAGGTAAACGACTGCAGATCCAGTACCAATGTCGACCAGCGGAGAAAGATGATTCTCCGCTCGCCAATCTTGCTAAGCCTGCCTACAGACCCATTCTCTTCACGCTTCTTTTGAAGGTACGAACATTGGTGTAGCTTACCTTTTTTTATAGTAATATTTGTTTATCTTTTTTTCTCTTAGAAGCGTGTCTTAATGCTCAATTTATTAGTAACACATTCTGTATCTATTTGCGAGTATCTTTAATTGGCATTACTTTATCCCCAGATTGTAACCATAATTATTTATAATTTTGTTATTTTTTGTTACTGTTAGTCTTCCCATGGATATCCTGAAGAATCCTGTCCACCTACTCCACTAACGGATTAATAATGAAATATTGAAACTAAAACCTAGTTTAATAACTATAACGTCGCGACCTTCCGAATTACCGCCTTACCGCCCACCCCCCGCGGCGGCTGCAGTGATTTGTGCGTACTCTGATTAATTTTATTTCAAATAAATACAAAAGTGCTCAAGTGGTGTTAAAAAATACACTAATATAAAGTCCATCATCCTAACTATTGA
>JADGIL010022168.1:8371-22349 GCA_020352625.1 Cactoblastis cactorum | reverse complement strand
TCACATAGATTGAGTAAGCGTTTGAGCATTGTGTAATGGGATATTAACTATATAATGTTTATTTCTATACATATGTATATAGATATACATTTAAGACCCAAGCCAATCAGAAAAATATCATTTTCCATGTTGACCCGACCGGGCATTGAACCCGGGTACAGGAAATTATCACAATTTTGTCCTTTTAAAACAGAACCACAAGACTCGAAGACCACACTTAGCAAAATGGTGAACCTGGGACCTCTTGATTAGCGGACATTTTAACCATTACACGGAGGTCGTATATCCACTGACTGTAAGCGATGAAGTTCAGTGATCACAGCTGATAATGGACTGCAACACTCTAAGGAGTGATAATAATGTTCGTACTTTTCTTCCAGCTAACTTTACCATGTATCAGCGACCGCGCCTGCCAGGATTCCCTCGCCAGCTCCATCGACGACCTTTCATCATCCGCCCAGGAACTCACCGGCTGCTATTCCCACTTACTCCAGGAACCAGCAAAAGCTGCCCTTGTCAGCCAGTTGGAGCAGGAGAGTCAGAAATTGAGGGAGGAATTGAGAGATTTAAAGGACCTCTGTCACGATTCAGAGAAAGGTTGGTGTTGTGAAAGCCAGGAATTCTGTATAGACGAAATATCATCGCAACAAGCAATTGATAGTTAATAAGTTTTTTTTAATGAAAGAGGTAGGCAAATAACCGCCGCCCATAGATACCTGCAATACCCGCGGGGTCAACAAGCGTTGCCTGCCTTTAAAAAGCTATCCCCAAACGGGAAGGGCGGGGAAATTGGGCCTCCGGCTCTCCCACTCACCAGACGGAGCTTGGCGGCTGATAGCCGCCATTCAGGTGTCCGCCTTGTGGGAGTGTGGTACTGCCCCGGACGAGCCGGCTCATTAATGCTGCAAAAGCATGCAGCAGGCTCATACCACTAAATTAAATGAGCAGACTTGAACTAGTCTCGTTAGTTTGACATGGCTTCAACTTGCTAACATTAAGACTTATTTTAAATGTCTTATTTTGGAACTCTGTCGAAATAACCATGGTATTCGTCATCTTTATTGAAGTGAGGACGATATTTTCAATGAAACTGTGAATTTAGTTCTTTATTGTTGGTCGAAGATACAAAGAAAAGATGGGTAGATTGTGTGAAGAAGGATATGAGGGAAAAGGGTGTGAATGACCTTTTGACGAGTGACAGAAGAGTATGGAAGAATAAGACATACTGCGCCGACCCCAATAACAGGAGCAGGGCAGGCAGATGAGTCATGGACGTAAATATTCATATCGCGAGACGTTCTATAATTGTCAGTGTTAAAGAAGAAATATAGATAAATGAAGTTTTTTTGGTAACAACGTTACTTGACTTATAATAGTAGGTATTAAAACTAGTTGTGGAAATAAGATAGTAGTCTAAGCTTTGTGTCAGCTGCACAAGTTATATGATTAAAAATTGAAGTAATAGTAATACATAATCATCTTACCGCGGCTTTTGAAAATCCAATAGGTAACTCTATCTTTGGTGTCATCTGGTAAACAGAATCGGCATATTTTTCTGTCACTTCATAATTTGCTTGGGGCTGAAAACAAATTATTTATGTGATTTTTGAATACCAGCCAAATGTTTAAAATAAATAAACATCGGTTTGTTAAAATTGGTTAATAGATTATGGAACATCTAGTTCGAATAAGTATTATAAAAGCATGTGATAAAGATATCATTCATCAAAATAAATTTATACAGAAAAATTTATGATTTTTCTTTGAGATATCACTAGAAAAAAAACAGACCTTTCAGGTTAAAAATAATGATGATAACGAGGACCATATATATATTTATAAAATATACCAACGTAGTTCGAATTGATTCCAAAGAGCCACTTAATGTTTTAGATGTTTTTTAATTATACATTTACTACTACTACTCACTACTCTCAAAAGGAATTTTTAAGCAGAAAAGGAAACAGCCTGTATATCTAAAAGTTTAATGTACTTGCCGTATCAGAAACAGGTGGCTTCGAGCTGACAACGGTCTCTTCAATAACGACTATAGGCTTCTCGGAAAAGCTGAGGTTCGGCGCTGGTATTGTGTGGATGGCACCTGCCGATCAAATTTTTCTGAACCAAAATACTTCCGTCTACAATGCTACCAAGATGTCATAGTGAAGTTAGCCAAATAATCTTCTGTTATTATATTCTGCCAAGCTATAGCTGTTTCATCTGCCGTCGGTATATCAAATTTATGGGAAATTTATTTATTTCTGTTTAACTACACCCACTTATATTTGAAAAACAAAGTTAGTTGCAAGAAACCGGTTCGACTGCTAGGTATTTAAGCCTTAATTTGTTTTATCTCAACGTAATCCTGAGTTATAGACATCTTGGATCAAGCACTGTAGACGGATTGTTTGATCATGTTCGTGATATAGTGCACCGAAAAGAAGTATTGTATATAGTACGTGAATAACAAAAAACTAGTTCTGATAATTCGCAAATGTAGAGAAATGTACAAGAGAAAGGAATAAATACATATATTTATTTATTTTTTTACTAAATCCTACCTTGATTTCATAAAAATTTACAAGAAAGACACTCATCCCACACGCACATTTTAATTACATTCAGATAAGAAATAGTTGACTGTATAAATAATATTAAAATCTATAATAATGTTGTTTGTTAAGCCTTTTGATGTCGTTTCCCATTAGAAGATTATATTAAACCAAATTTTACAATACTAATAATCTATTTAGGTACTTGAAGTTCTACAAACAAATTTAATGTACCAAAGAATCAATTGACAATCCAATAACACTATTAGCAGAATTATCTTGTTCCTCAACGCATCACACACACACACTCACAAAGCCTTTATACCCAAGGATTTCAATACTTTTTTTAAGGCAGAGGGAGGCAAACGAGCAGGCGGGTCACGTGATGTTAAGTAATCACCGCCGCCCATAGACACCTGCAACAACCGGGGGTCACAGGAGCGTTGCCGGCCTTTAAGGGATTTATACGCTCTTTTCTTGAAGGTTCCGATGTCATATTGGTCCGGAAATACCTCTGCAGGCAGTTCGTTCCACAGTGTAGTCGTACGTGGGATAAAGTATCACGTTACTTAAAAAATAGCAAAAGAAGTTCATTCTAAAGTGTGTCGTGTCAGTGCAGTAAAACCGTCAGCAGGATCAACCTGTTCCGTCAGCGTGGAGACGTGGCGGAGCTGACGCGGCTCGGATGAAGTCGTACTCTGGTGACGCGGGGGGCAGTCGGGGAGTGGTCTTCCAGCCTGGGGGGAATGCATTGCGGGTCGCTGGCGCGTAGTGTTTCACGGCATATCTGTGGTACAAGATGTAAAGTTATTTCATGATATATCAAGTGTCTAATAGTATCTGTCTACTACGGGAAAAGGATTTGATGATATGAATGTCGAGGGTACAAGATTTATTTGTCTGCCATCTGATCCTAGTTTTGATTTCTAGTATAGGCATACTTCAAAGCTTTTTGGTTGATGATGCTTGTATAATTTTGGACCAAGGACCAAGGACACAGCTTTTTTACTTATAGGCCATTGAGTGTTTTCAAAGAAATAATATTTAGCTGACAACCTCTAAGATTCTTGTTTTACAGAAATACGAGAATCTGTTTGGTGTTTAACTCTTTCAGATTTTTATGATTTATATAAGAACAAATATCTTCTAGCTAATTATAACAACTGTATTGGATAAGAACTACCAAATTACTTGAATGATCTAACTGTAATACTGCAGTATCTGTACAAATTAAAAAGCAAAAAGAAATTCAATCTTAAGAATATTATTTCTATCTAAATATAATTACAACAACTCGACACCCAGATAAACCCTGAGAAAATTTCGTGGTGCAGCAATATGCATTTAAGAATATATTATAAAATTGAATTGAAGTTGTTTACTTATTTTTACGATCAGCTTTTATGTCTTTTTTTATCCATTTAGATAAAAAAAAATGATCGTAAAAATAAGTAAACGCCTTAACTGAGACAGTCTTCCACCTGCAGTCTGCCGCTGTTCCGCTAGAGAACTAGTATAATAAGTTTTATAGACACCTGTGTGGCTGATTCCTATAAACGATATACGGTGCCCTGTGCGAAGCTGCTTGCATGAACCGCTGCGGGTATGGCTGACGTATACCCGGCATGCTGACCCCAGGCCTGAAGACTGAAGGTCCCCGAATCCTGTTGACTGTCGCCATTCGGCTGTAGTACGCCGCATGCGCAAGGGTACATAGAGTGAGGTAGATCAGCGGCTGAGGAAGATATATGTAAATTAGTCAAGTTAGTAAGTCAAGGTACATGACAATTTGAAAAATAATATTATTAAGTAATAATGAAATTCACCATGATTTATAAAAAAATATTCACAGCGCATTATTAATATAGTTTGTAAATATCTAAGCAGGACTAGGCCTTACTTAGATATTTACGTAATATTTGAAGTGAGGTCTACAAACGCAAAAGAAAAGTGTATGTACTCGGAAAAATGCGAGATCTGTTAAGAGCGACAAGTATTTGGCTAAACTGGGAATCAAACCTGACCCTGATGGTGGACGGGCTTGGAGACATACCTTGAATTTCTTTATCGAAGCTTTAATTAGTATTTGAAAAAAAAATGTTTTGTAGAAACTTAAGTCAGAAAAACAGGCTGGACCATCAGAAACACGCATGTTCTAGAAAATGTAGTAAAAAGTAACGTAACATTATGCTTCAGTGTGATAGCTATAATTTGTCGAGAGTTAGTTATACCACAGTTATACGCATAATAAAGTAAAGTATCGGTTATGGGAACGTTTTACTAAGAACAGTTTTCACAGAGAAATGGCGAGACCGGTCTTAAAAGTAACGAGTTTGAGGCAGTAATCGTGTTGTTTTTCGCGCTTTTGAATAGTCGATTTTCCTTAAGTGATTGTAATGAAACTAAAAATTAAAATTTATAACAATTCCACGCGTATTTCGCGCGCAAGAGCTTATTCATCATCTTTATTTTTGACACATCTTTAAATAAGTGAAAAATATCATCAAAAGTTACTCCAAAATCATTTATCATCTACCTATTTTAACAATTGTCCCAAATATGTACTGTATGTAATTTACAAGCTTACTAAATTGGTACAAGTGGAATATAACAAGCCTTTGTTTAGTAAGTTAGCTTTATTGTTTTTAATATTCTGTTTTTCTCCCTATTTGAACGAGATCTCAATCCAAACATTCCTGGTCAATATTAAAATTTGATATTTTACTATTATTTTCATTGGAACACAGCGTCAGTTACAAACAAGAATTTAAAAAGTTATGATCGCACGCAGGCGTTGACATTTATCGATTAAAAAGGTGACTTTAAATACCTTCTAGAATGTTACATAATTATGTTTACGTGTAATCTTAGAAATTATATTACAAATTTATATTAACTGTAAGATTACTGGACACGTGCCTCGGTAATAATCGAATCATGCAAGAATCCTGAGTGAAACACGACACGGTCGGTCGCGGTTGAAAACGCCAAGTTTACTGGCCTTCGGACGAGTGCATCGTGCAGTTCAATAACATCGAGTGCATTCGATGACGTGAGATATAATAGTAATATGTTACTTTATTTTAGACTAGCCGACCCGTGTTGGGCGTTAAAATATAGCCTATAGCACTCCTGAATAGTGTAGCTTTCTGATTGTGAAAGATTTTTCATGATTGGTTTAGTATTTCCGAAGATTAGCCCTTACAAACTATCAATCAAAGTTACATTTATCTCTTTATAATATTAGATAACTGTGATCCATTTTATATTAGTACTAGCTTGTATCCGCGACGGCGTCCGCGTGTAACAACTATTGTTAATATATTGTTTTAAGCAGCGTATCAAGATGATACATTGCAAGTTAGATTACCTTCTACGATACATATATAAATAAATAAATATATAGGGACAAATCACATAATACAAAAACAAAACCGTATCAAATTATATCTAGTAGTTTTAACTTGATGCACATTGTTTACAGATTATTTCTGTACCATGAAAAAATACATAGCAACTAGTAAACAACGTATTAATTTATTACTAATGATCAATACATTAATGACTTTTTATATAAAGGCAAAGTTTAATCAAATAAACAAGTGAACACATGTATGTATAAAAATAATTATAAAAAATATTACTCTCTTCCTTTTTCTCTACTATAATAAAAAAAAAACAGTAATTTGTTGCATTAGTTAAAGAAAATCCTATACATATCCACTCTTAAGTATATAAGGTCGGTTGGCTCAGTATCTTGAGACTTAAGAGGCTGTAATTACCTTTGTGACATGTTGATGATACTCGGCTAATGGTGTTTCTGAGATGTTCTCCTAGAAACGTGCAGATATACACTCTAATGAACTGCTGTCACATCCTGGTTTCTCCTCACAAAACCGACACTAATGGCCTAAAAATTTGCTTCCGATGGTGATTGGAGAATTTGTTATATTGTAGCTTTTCTATAAAAAAATTAAAATATCTCGCAATTTTTATTGATTCTGTTAAAATGTTTGCGGGTATCATTTGGTCTATTAGCTACTACGTAACTACTAAATGTTTGATCAGTAAAAATATCTATACTTAATAAGTACCTGCTTGTTTTTTACACGCTTATTACCAGAAATGGTTGTTCCGAAATGCTGGTAGTCTATAGCTTGATTAAGATATTTACTAAATACTGACGTGAAAAGTGCTTTTGAAGGTCTAATTTCTGAATAATAATTCTTTGTAATGAATAAACTAATGAAGACTGTGATTTTTTTTTAATTCTGAAAAATATTCTATTGGAGATTCCGATTTTGATTTTTTTTAAATAAAATATGAACCTGTATCCCCAACAATTACGAAACAACGAATATACATAAAAACAAATGAAACAACAAGACATATTTATTATTAAAAGCTTTGAGATTTCAATTGTGACAGGGATTGTCTTCCCGCGCATTTTGTAAAAGTCAATCAAGGGAATGGACTTGAAACAGGAATTCTTATAGGCGCTGGTCTTCTTGTCTTGCGACTCTTGGCTCTGTCTACACCGTAGAGACGTGCAGACAGAGCCAAGAACGTGACGCTAACAGACGTGATATTGTATCAGTACGTGCATAATTCCATAATTACTATATGGACGTGTGCCTTTTTTTATCCAATCTTACCTATGATTTAATTATGACTTAATTTACTTATAATTTTTTTTAATCCAAATCTCAATTTATTTGTGTTTCAATCTGACTATTAATGTATTTAAAAATGTAAGTTTAATTTGAAATTTTCTATTATTATATTTAAGAATTTACTATTATTATATAAAGCTTCGAAGCATTGTTCGTCTGTCAAGACAGGTCACGGTGATACCTATGATGTTATATTTTAAGATTATTTGTGACCTGTGTTTCACAATAAAATTGATTTCATATGTCCAATGTGCATACACTATTATTGGAACCCGGTTTTGCGTGTAATAAATAAAACAGAACGATAACGGTGCTCGCAGTCTAATTGTTGTCTAGAAACTGCGGTACTTTTCAGTCATTACTGTAACATATACGTGTGGTCGTAATTGTAATTAAACGTACAAGCTTACATAGAATTGTTGCGCACAGAGTGCGAAAATAATATTTATGGCCAACGGACGACAAGATACTTATTATCTCTATATTAATATTTTTAACAGACTAAAAAAAAAGAGGTCCTCAATTCGATCTGTGCGTATGGATTTGTCCGCAATTATCTCGTGTTTGGCTGAACTGATTTTTTATCTAATAAAGCGAAAGTGTTTTGGGTTTTTGTTTGTGTGATTGAATGCGTCGACCTAATTATATCCCTCGGGAACCGTACATTTTTCCGGGATAAAAAGTAGCCTATCTTTTAATCCAGGTATCCAATGTATTTCATCACTGTTTTCAAATTGTTGTAATTATTTTTATTTAAAGACAAACAACAATAAACAAGAAATGTAATTTCCTCTAACCAATAATATATCGCATAAAATGTTAATGGTCAAACATAATAGTGTTGCAGCTAGTCTACCGATAGTCTAGCGATAATCTATCTTATAACTTTGGTAAAGCTCCCTGATAGCTTTAGTTATCGATAGTTTTGGATCGTCTATGTAATATTGCACAGCAATACTATTAATAGTATTGTTATTTACCAATAGTATTTATTCAAAATATAAATAATAGCGACAAATCACACAAATTGGTTAGTCCCAAACTAATTTCAAGACTTGTATTACGGGATATTAATTCAATGATACTTATATATTTTATAACAAATAGATAAACATCCAAAACCCAGGTCAATCAGAAAAAGACCATTTTCCATCATGATCTGACCTGGATTCGTATTACCAACGAGACCATCTATTACTGAAAAATTTAAATCGATAGTATAGCCTTTTTCGCTTAAAACTATCGATAATCAAACTGTCGATAGTTTGGCAACACTGAAATAGAACCCGGCTATAGTACTTTTATGTGAAACCTAGAACAACCGGTCCGTCTCTGCCTTCAAAGGTTCGTGATAACGATGCCTCTGTGTTTACTGGGTAATTTAGAAGGATTATACTCACAAGGTATATATTTTTATCTATCTTTATGGTTTTTATCCCCATGCCAAACATAGATATTATATCCAACTCGAGGGGCGATTGGTATTATGTGATTCATTTTAAGAACTAAATGAGGTCACCTCGTAAAAGATAAAGACGTGTTACTATATCTGTATCCACATTTAAATAAAATAGGCTAACCTCTCAGGCGGCCTTGGAAACTTGTATTTCCAGTACTTTGCATAAGTTTATTTTCTCTCATGAATAGGGATAAAGCTTATCTATCTAATCTAGTCTTAATGCAGATTAAAATCTTGTTAGTTATGTGTTTGTGTAAAAATGAAAGTCTTTGCAAATTCCTCTTATTTAGTGAGTAGAATAAAATTTGAAGAATATTAGATTTGGGAACTTTTGTATACAAGAAACATTCAAACGAACCTTGAACATTTTGCTGTTATCTCCAATCAAGTCACCAATCACGACGGTAATGCACCAATCAATCCTCACATATTTAAATTAACACTTGAAAAATTAGACTACACTTTAATAAATAGATATAACAATACCTATTCTAGTAAAAAAATAACAATTAAAAAATAAGTTACAATACAGTATCTTCAATAGAACAATCGAATTTTAAATTGATATTTGAATTTGTATTCGAAAATAGAATGTACATTTGAATTTGAAAATGGAACCGTTATAACTGACAGAACGTCAACCGCTCGCGACAACGTCAGCGCTCCGGCTATAACGCAAAATAGGTCATGTGGCTTCTTATATGAGCCCCCACTAGGTGTTCAATATGATGTATCGATGATAGGGCTGCCATCACCTAAATTTCCTTTGCCGGATAAACACGGCAAAAATCCCGGACATTTGGGCGAAATATGGTATTTTCCCCGGACACGTCTGCAAAAATAATTGCGCAACAAAAATTACAAAACGTAAGTATCAGTAAGTTTCATGCTATAAGCTTTTAAGTTGGTCCATGCATCAATCAGATTCGAGTCATCGATTTCGATGTTAATTTCCTTGAGGAATAGGACTGTTTATTCGACGGAGTACTTTCAGTAATGTTTGAAAACATCATCTAGTTGAATTTTTAAAATTCCTCGTTGGATTTTTCCACTTTTATATGTCGGAATTCATTTATCTGTAAAAATCTTTCTTCTGATATTTGGATGATATTTCCCCGGACTACAAAAATGTGAAAAAAAGGGTCCCTTCAAACTTTTCAAAAACCCCTGCCGGACGGCCCCTGGACGCCCTTTAAGCTAGGAAAAATTCGGAGAAATCCGGACGGGTGGCAGCCCTAATCGATGATATATCTTTGAGAGCTGAATTTACTAAAATTAATTATTACAGTAAACTATGTCGGTATACCTTCAGTTTCTTTATATTTTTTGTAAACAATTTACATAGATACAAGTAATAGTTACTAACTTAGACATTTTTCATGATATGGAAAATGTCAAATTTTGATCAGTATTAATTCATTGACTATCATTGACTATGAATAGAAAGGAAATGTTTTCATATTTCATAAATTATTTTTAGTAAAGATATTCAGTTATTCTTTTTTATTTTTTCATTGGAAAAATAAATATTTATATGGATTGGTTTCAAGTTAATAGCTACATATTGTCTTTATAATAAACTTGTACTCAATACCCTTTATTTGTAATATTCCTTTAAACTATATTCATATTAATAATACATTTTCACATTTTCTATCGTTTTAGTTTTATTTATTTGGGTTTCTCAAATAATTGAATTGATAATAGAGACAAAATTTGCGTGAATTACCTCCAATTTATTGTAACAATTGTTACGTTGCATTCGCCGCTAATGTCTCAAAACCGAAGTGATTATCCAGTGAATAAATTAAGTATATTTTTCATGCGCCGCTTGATGTGTTCCTATTAGATGCTCAGCTTCGCTTCCAAGTTACAACAAAAGTAAATTTTACCAAGTTTTTTTTAATTAAATTAAATTTATATCCTTGCAAAACAAATGATTCTTTTCTAAGATTTTGCTCGGATAAAGTTTGTTTTTTAAAATAACTCTATGCCCAATTTGATAAATACTTTCATTTTTACCAATTCATCCCCGTCAGATTATAGATAGGTATCTGACATGACCTAGTGACTTTGCCATTTTGTGTCATACAGCCGTTCCATATACAT
Source organism: Cactoblastis cactorum (assembly GCA_020352625.1). NCBI lineage: Eukaryota > Metazoa > Arthropoda > Insecta > Lepidoptera > Pyralidae > Cactoblastis > Cactoblastis cactorum. The sequence goes on along the minus strand of JADGIL010022168.1, from coordinate 11,556 downwards.
GTGGATCATTAATGCAGACATTATTATTTATATTTTTATCATCTTAACGAAACATTTTTTCAACCGAAATTAAACAGATGAAATATTTATTAAATATTCTAATGAAAAAGAGGGGAGAATACTTAGTACAAAATAGACAATTCCAGTAACTGTAGTGAGAGTTAGACCCAGTCATCACGCACGTAGAAAAGTGATATTGATGATCATTGACCAGCAGATTATGCACCGAAAAAACTACCGCCACTGCCTCAGAACAATGTTATTCCTGAACCTTTTTTTTTTGTCAGAAGGAGGCAAACGAGCAGGCGGCTCACGAGATGTTAAGTGATCACCGCCGCCCATAGACAACTGCAACACCCGCGGGGTTACAGAAGTGTTGCCGGCCTGTAAAAAAACTCCGCCCTCCCCAAATGGGGAGGGCGGAGAAGTTGGGGCCCCAGCTCCCCCACTCACCGGACGGAGCATGACGGCTGATAACCGCCACTCAGGCGTCGGTCTTCTGTGGGAGTGTGGTACTTCCCCGGACGAACCGGCCCATTCGTGCTACAGGCTAAATACTTATAAGCCTGTAGTTGGCTCTACACCACTACAAGTAGTGGCACCATACCACTACTAGTAGTGGCTCCATACCACTATAAAAATTTTACCATTAATTGGATTACAGTATTCTATGTGTATAGTCATCTGTATTTTACGCTGTAAGTGTAAACCTCTATGCTGCAGTTAATAACGGCTAATTTGCAACATATTTTGGTTGACGGTTAATGTTGACTGTAAACTTACTCTCAAGTTATCACAAGTATATACGCTTATTCTTTCTGTAACTTTTAACTCTATTTAGACTATTTCGCATGCGATGGATTATAATTTATATTTATTATTGATTATTCATCTTTGTTTTTCATAAAATTGCAAGGACCAGAAAAACAAACGATAGAAAAGGGTGGCTTATTAAAAGAAGTTTCTCTTTTAATGCATAATTTATTGGGAGGTAAAAGGTGTACTGGGAGGTAAATACGTATTGAATGATAAAGAAATATTTCGTTGATTGTATCCAGACATTAATATTTAAGTTATTAGTTAATATTGATTGTTCAAACTAAAACTCTGATGTTTATTTTTTTTAAATTAACCCTTTAAGCTAAGTCCAAATTGTTCAAGGGATTTGAACACATGACTTTCGGATTTACTAAGAAATATCGAACTACAAGTTCATGGAAATTATTACCATTACATATAGAAACTTACATTTTGGCAGGAATTAAAAAAGGGAAAAGCACTTAATCACTCATCAGGAAATCTCTGAAACTACAAGTGGAAACTACTAGGGGTCTCAAATTTTCATGGTGTCTCTTAGGATGTAGATGCTGACTCATATGGGATTTTACAAAATTCCTACGGGGTCGGGAATTATGGAACGCGAGCGTACCTGCTCGTAGAAGCTAGTATCAACATTTATTTTTTCAGTCAATATAACAATTATCTACGGGACAAGTACCTTACTGTGTAACTGATACTGAGTAACAGATAAATAACAAGTTTTGCAGGAGATCTAGTATCTTAAGAACGGAACTGTCGAACAAAAAGGTATGGGTTTGCGCTAATCACCACCAGCGTTATGTCTTCCTGGTGTGTTGCACCTTATTTCCACTTTCGCTCATGATTGAAGCTTTACAATCTATAATTAAGGTACCTAGGTTGCCGACCTGCTACTGAGGTACAAGCTTGTTATTATAAGTAGGCTTGTACAGTACTTACTTAACCGAGCGGTATACCAGTTGAATCCTCAGAGCCCGGGGGCCGTTACCTAAACTAGAAGATTTGGTGAAGTAACTGGTTGTCACATAGAGCGACTACCATCTGACTGCTGCAACCCAAAGGGTAAATCAGAACCAATCCTAAGATAGGTATTACAAACGCTAGATAGCGCTCGGGATCCACAAGTTTAATGTGCGTTCCGAAGCAAGCAATAATCATTATTTTCGGGTAATCAGACGATTCAACCCTGATATTATCCAGACTAGAAATAACTTTTCTATAATTTATTATTTGAAATTTCTTTGCAGATTTGTAATAAATATAGACTTCTGATATTGAAAGAATTTTCATAATCGGTTCCGTATTTCCCTTACAAACAATCAAAGTTACAAATTTCATAATATTAGTATTGATGACATACTTTCATAGGGACATACGATTGATTATATGTCTGTTTGGTTGTATACTTATTTATACGTAACCCCATCGTTATCATAATAATTATAATAAATTAATTAACAAGTCTGTCTGACATTTCATTTAAACGCTCGTCGGGAAAATTAAGTGGTTCAAACGTAATCAAACCAGGGTCTAGAGTATTTGTTGATAGTCACCATCTGAACATGGTGATGAGGAGGTTTGTGTAGCGTGAACTTTAGACAAATACGGCGTAGACTTGACCAATTTTTGTATGTATAATTATATGTTTAGTGTTTTATAAGTAATTTGTGACGAACGCGTTGATGTCTTTTCTATAAAAAAATCCAACAACAATTAATGCATAAACTGAGGAAAATAAAATTTGGAGTTTAGAAAAATACTAGTAAAACTGTGTTTATTTTTTAACCCCCAACGCAAAAAGAGGGGTAAGTTTAACGTGTGTTTTGTTATACTTTTAAATTTAATTACTTTTGCAGATTTTCTTTCTTTTTATACAAATTAATGGGATTCTGCCTAAAGATTTTCCATGTGGTAGATGTCCCTACTTTCTATACTGACTATACCACTTCTTCATTTATTTTGCGAACCACTAAGGAATGGAATTCCCTCCCTGCGTCGTTGTTCCCTATACATAGGGAATATAGGGGTTTTCAAGGCAAGAGTGAACAGGCATTACCTAATTGAGTTTGCGTGCTCCATCTTAGACTTCATAGTTGCTTTCAGGCGATATTGAAATCGAAGACAAGTCAAAATGAAATAAGCCCGTATTATTTTAACGCATATCATTTTGTATAAAAGTGCCTCATGTCAGCTATGTACTTCGGATCGTTTTTTTTTTAATATTTTTGAATATCGCAATTATCTTTATTTTTTTATGTCAGAGGGAGGCAAACGAGCAGGCGGGTCACGAGATGTTAAGTAATCACTGCCTCCCATAGACAATTGCAACACCCGCGGGGTTACAGAAGCATTGCCTGCCTATAAAA
>JADGIL010022159.1:0-11959 GCA_020352625.1 Cactoblastis cactorum | reverse complement strand
CAGACAGACAGACAGACAGACAAAAATTCTAAAAAACATCGTTTTGGTATTGGAAACTGGTAAATACTACTATGCAATTTGAAAAATGCAATTATTTTGAAATTACAGACAGACACTCCAATTTTATTTATTTGTGTGATTAAAATTTCAGATTTCCTAACAATGCAATAATAGTAATGCATCTAATTTTTAATACTTTTATTCCAATAATTGGCACTTATTCTATACCTTTCTAACTAAAGCTATTTTCATTATGTAATCCATCTATGTCTATAAAAAGCACAGTGTCAACAATAGGGTAGTTTACCCCATTTTCACTTGAAATCAGGATAAAATCTGTTAATTAGTTTACTGTTAGATAATTAGGAAGGACATTGAAAAGAGTTTCGTTTAAAAAAATATATTTAAAAAAAAACAAACATGACTAAATGCGAAGCGTAGGTTTTATAATGCTACGTACGGAACCAAATTTTTTTTTATGTGTAGTATTTTTGAGTAAATGGAATTATCCTCTTAAAATATCCTAAATTTAAAGATTATAATTTCAGACTTGGTTTTATATGTATGTAATTATTTGAATTTTTTATATGAAATTTTAATAAAATTTGTAGCAGAGAGTTAGATGTCGGTATCAGAGCAACCAAAGATTATTTTTTAAAGACACATGACGACAAAAAAAAAGCAAAGCTGAAAAACGATGCGTTCAGTCGACTGAGCAGTGAAACTTTTAATTGCTCGCACGTACAAGAACGCACTGTAAGCAACATGTTAATTTAGCACTGTATAATGTGACCCAATTTCGCCACCCTAATTCCAGCTAGTTTCCGCCCTACAAATACTTTTCCTTTAGTTTCGTTTCACCCGATATCGCTGTTATCTAGTTAGCCCGGGTCGACGAGGGTCCGAAGGGTCCGGGACTAAGTACTAGGACCGCATACGTAGGTAGGAGGTTCGCGTGATGCCGGCCCCACACCCGCCACTATTTATAAACGCTCGCGGACCGTAATGCCAGTGAGGGATTGTGTTCTTGCACGCTGAAAGCAATTAGGCCTTATGTGATCTTTGTAATATTATTTTTTCTTTGTATTTGGTTCTGTTGTCCTAATTAATAATTTTCTCGGGCAGGGTAACAGTGTTTCTTTATACAATGTTTTTGCTTTGTTTATTACATCAACTATATTAATTAATGTTAGAATAACAAATTTTTGACACTTGGCTTTATACTTATATTTTAATAAGATATTTTTTTTTATTTGAAAAACATAAGGTTTTCATTCCACAGGAAATTATATCATGTAATTCATCAGTTGGTTTTTGATTGATATTTATTTTTGTTAAATTTTACTTTTTCTTCTTTTTCTTATGTAGGATAGAAAAAGTTTCGTGATTTTACGACAACATAGTGTATATAAATACGACATAAGTAAATATTAATAACCGCTAAATAAGCTGAATTCAAAGTAACTAAAATTCGTACCAATACACAAAAACATATTTAATTAATAATCACCGTACTAACTGTACCGAGTAAACACGTAATAAGTAAACTATGCGGCGGGACGGCGACCTATAAAAAATACATAATATCCGTCCACCGCAATTCTTCACCCCGCATGATGCCCTAGTCCCTCCCCTTATAAATTTTACCTTAAAAATCCGCAAATTCGGGGGCCCGGCACGGTCGCTAGACCTTTCTCGAAAAGGGTCTGCCGAAAGGGATTTGCCTTGGGATCGGGTATTCGGCCCTACACTTATACAAAATGTCCAATATGGGTTCGTAGGGTTACCCTCCCGGGTCCAAACATACCTAAGAGCTGGCTGCCGTAAACAGCAAAGTTTGTTGCCCGCTTCTGTGATCCTGGTAGATAAAGGACGGCTTCTACTTTGTCGCTACGGCTGTGGGTCGGTCATACTCAATTTAAAAATATATATTTCGTCTATACTAATAACATAAAGAGGAAATGTAGAGCGCAATATTCAAAACTAGGGTCCAATTGAAAAAAACTTTCTTTATATCAGAAAGCTACTACATATATTCAGTACTACGTAAAACCGTAAAAAAATTATTATTACTATTTTTGGTTCCATTCTGTTATTTATTTTAAGAAATGTTTTATTCTTATTTTTCAGGTAAGAAAAACCAACCATACCACATACCAGAGAGTTTGTAAGTGCGAATATTATTTTTACAATCATATTTTTCCTAAATAATTTCCTTGAGTAAAATATTTTACGAATGCTAAAACGAGAATACATAATATAATGTATGTACCTCCGAGGTACATTGTCAAAATCAAATATGAAATGGTTTTCTACCATCAACCTCTGACCCTAGTCAGCAAGATAAGCGGCGTCTCTTCAGGAGATAGAAGCACCCCTGAGGCAAGTACCGGACCGGAAGCTCATCCCCCCTCCCCCGATCCTCAGTCCTCTTTACTTTATCCTCAGTTACATAGAAGGTACTACGATTACCTACTGTTTTGTTTAATGAATATCACTGGTCAGTTATTCACTCTGTATTCGCAAAAGGATCCCTTTTGCAAATATACATTCCTAGTACTTTACAGTACCTACCTATTTCACATTACCTGGTTGTCCTTTTATTCTAGAATGTACGAAAAAGTTAATTGAGGGAAAGCAAAAAAAGAAAAGCATTATTCTACGTTCATTTGTAAATTTATTGAAATGAACGAATATCTCAAATCAATTTTATTATGATTTTTAAGGATTTTGTATTCTCTAGTTTTATGTCACGCTTCCAAGGAGTTTTTTTTTATAATACCCTCCAAATTATTAATACTCTCTCATATTTATTTTTATGAAATAATGAAATTATTTCAAGAACTGACAATTATGTCATGGGTATGAATAATTTGCAAAATAGAACACCAATCCAATTCACCAATCAATTCAAAGTATTATTTAAATACAATAGTACTGCTTCTTCGAAAAATCTGAGTTACGTAAAACAAAAATACTGCATTTCTTTTCATTACCGCGCTCCATACGCTAGTACAAGGGGTACCTAGAAGTTATAATAACATTAATGTAGGTCTTTTGACAGCCCTCGCGTCTCGTTAGCAGCCCTGTGCTGTGTATCTTGTCATAATCTTTAGGGATGTGATTTGGACTCGATGATATTAAATCCATACTAATTTATGTTTTCATTTCATAACAAAGACGGTGATCGATAAATATATTTTTTTGTGTGGAAATATTTGGAGGGCGGGAGAGTAAAATACATAGGCTAAATTTTATTTTCAAGTAAAGTTAACAGTTAATTAAGACTTCTTACCATCAAAGCTTGCCGCAAGCTTGCTTCAAAATATGCTGAGAAATATATCCGCACCAAATAAGTGTAATAATTGTCATAGATGAAGTGTATCGACGACAAAGTGAAGTCTATCGACGTGTTGCACTGATGGCTAAATATTACGTTGATATCTGTTGTAATTGCGAAACAAATATTAAAGATAAAGTGAGGTTATTGAAAAGCCCTATATTTTCATAAATCTAATAAAACTCGAGCAGGTATTAACATAAAATTTAACTTTTCTAGTCGATAAATTTATTGTGTATCTACATATATTATCTATGAAATTAATATTATAAAGCAGAACGTTTTGTTTGTTTGGTTCTGATTTAAAACCTTTTGATCTGATTTTAAAGATTCTGTCAGTGTTGGATAATCCATTTATCGAGAAAAGTTATAGGCTTCTTTTAATCTCTACATCCTATATAAATGGAAGAAGTACGGGTAAAAAAACGTGACGGTCGCTAGCTGTTAATAATACGATTTAACTTTATATTTTTTTTTATAAACGTTATACAAGTTAAACATTGTAGAAAAATCTTCAAAAAACATATGTTTCAAACATTACAAAAACTAGTAGCAAAATAACCACAAAATTGTACTTTTGAAAAGAAAAGTCGAATCACATTATCGACACGGCCCCAACCTTCGCATCACTAATTACGGCGCAGACGGCGCCGGGTCGCGCCAAGGGTACGGTCCTCTGAATTTTTTCCCCGGCACCCACCCACAGGAAGGCAGGGGGAGTTTCCTGTCCCTCCCGGACCCTTCTTAACATTTCCCTGGCTCGGAGGCACAGAAGACGCCACGCGTATATGAAACCCTGGTACCTACGGTTCGGGTTATATACTTTTTTAGGGTCGGTCAGACCCTTTGAGGCTTTCGCTCGAGTTAGGGACCTACATAGCCCCTTTTCAGGCCCGTTTTGACCTTTATACGGGGTGCTTTGTTTAGCTATATAAAAGTTTCGGGCTGGATAGCACGGAGCAATGCGAAAAAGATAAGTATAGTGGTTGGAACTATTTAAGCCTTATGAGCGCCTAGTAACTATTGTATAATTTTAAATATGTACGTGGCTCGCATTAAGTACACACGGAGATATAATGTGTAAAATGATTTTAACCAATGCATTATTGCGTTGCTACTATATCTATAGCCAAATAGGAACAATGGAACCCTTTTAATTTTGTCATGTCCGTCTGTATATCCGTATGTCACAGTATATATGGTTGAAGATGTCGTTTATGATATTAAAAATATTTTTACGGATCCCCACCTCAAAATGGTATATAACGTAAATCTTAAGCGAGTTTAACTCCGAGTCGCACTTCAAAACGGTTTATAACGTAAACAATAAGTGAGTTTAACCCGACTCGCTCTTAGCTGGTTATTCAGTGCTAATCATACACAACGAAAATAATATAAATCTTATATTGACATTGACATACGTTTAACATTTTTATACTCACCATTTAAAATCTAAATAATATTTTAACCCATGACGCAAAAGAGGGATGTTATAAGTTTGACAGATGTGTATATGTGTGCCATTATGTCTATGGCGTCGTAGTTCCCAAACGGGTAAACGGATTTTGATAATTATTTTTTTGTTAGAATCAACAGTCTTCTTAGCTATATTTTTAATCTCTGACGCATTCTATCTGTAAACCGATTTGAATAATTTTTTTTAAAGGTTAATCGAGAGCGTAGCTAAGCTATGCTTTAAGGTACGAAAAGAGGTAAGTAAGTTTGACGTGTGTTATGTTTATTGTGTCAGGGGTTTTTAAATGTTGACACGTATGTCTCAAGCTTAAAGTCTAATTTTTAAAGTATGTAATAAACTTCGTTGATTAGACAGAGTGAAGTATTTTACATACTTTTGCATTCGTCTACTACTTTTTTTAAATCTATTTTAAAGGAGTTTAGTTTTGGGAACATTTTTTTTAGTTTTCGTGCAATATTATTAAACAAATAAGACACGTATTCATAATTTACTTGCATTTATATAATAACTTAGCTAGATATATAATAACCTAAATAAATTATTATGAAATCTAATTTTAAATGGCCGTTGCATTTTTGAAAGCGAAAAAGAATTCTGTAAATATTTATTCCTTACTAGCTAATGCCTGCGACTTCGTCCGACCAATGCATACCGTAATATCTTATCAGCCCCTTGCTCAGTTATAATCAATTATATCCCTCGGGAACCGTACATTTTTCCGGGATAAAAAGTAACCTATCTTTTAATCATAGTCCATTGCTGTGCCAAGTTTCATTCAGATCTGTTTGGTAGTTTTTGTGTGGTGCGCGTACAAACATCCAGACAGACAAAAATTCTAAAAACAATCGTTTTGGCTTCTAAAGGACCTATAAAGAGCCCCTATATATTTTTTTCTTCAATATCTCCCATGTGCAGACATAGCTCAGTCACAATTTTATTTATTATATGTATAGATTTAGTTGGTGAGGCGAACTCGGCTCACCAGGAGAGCAGAAAATTTCAAAGATATTGCCAACTCGTAATCGGGACGGCTGAGCAACTTAAATTTTGGGGTTTTCCCCGCCAAAGTTCGGCTCAAAGACGTCCTCAAAGCCCGTTGTGGGTGGGTCGGGTACCAGGGGGGCATAAAGGGGGTTGGTTTCGGGGTATCAAAGTTTGCCCCCATGGCGCGCCGCGGCTATTCTCAGTAAGTGTAGGCGCTCGCTACTTTCGCCTTTTGCTTCGTGACGGAGCCACTTAAGGGACGTACACACGGTCACAGCGCAGTATTAGGGCAGCATAATCCGTTAAGCTATGCTTAAGGGAATTTCTGTCGTCGTATGGCCTAATTTAGTTATTTGCAGTATAGCTAGTACATACTTTATAGATTTGTTTCATATTTTATTCCTCTCCGCTTAGAAGATAACTTACTGATCGACCTATACATAGATTTGTGTATTAAAACATTTAATGGTTTCATTAGAAGCAAAAATGATAGATTTTGAACAATATCTGATATATCTTTGAGAATTAAAAATTTCAATCAAACAATTACGATTGTATACTTTATATCTAGATTTTTAATTACATACATACGTATCAGTCTGTTTTATCAAGATTTTTTATCCATCCTTGACCAACACCAGTAAAAATGGAAAATATATAAAAAATAAATAGTTTTTTAACAACAACATAGAAATATAACACCAGGAGCTCATAGCTCTGGTAGTGTTTCGATGCGTCCAGAACGCAATCACATTACACGGATCGCTTTAATCCAATATGGCTCATCAATATACATGGCGAACTATGAAAAACTCGTGTAAAAGTGATCGCGAAATCGATTGAACTTTGAAATTTGATTTTATAATTTCAAGTTGCGAATACGAGGTTTGCTCTCGTGTGGTATATTAAATAGTGGTCATTATTACAAACACAAATTTTGAGAAAAATATAAAAGATTGGGTTTAAAAATAACAAATGGTTAATATGTAAAAATATAAATACATCCAAGTTTGGAGGATAAATAAAGCATTTACATTGAACATATATGAAAAATCATACTAAATACTATTATGTATTCAGAATGAATATTAATAACAAAACAAACGTTCCCTAGTTTTGGAAAATTTCTCTAATATCCAAAGTTTTCAATAAACGCGAAGATGACATCTTGAAGAAGTTGTTTCTTTATTTTTCACTACACGTTGATGTCTTTTATTTGACAATCTCTTGAGTTTTTTAGTGGTGTGTTGCTTTGTAAGTTTGTTTGTATTTTTTATTAATGTAATGTAAAAAAAAAATACATAGAAGCGTGCTAGTAGATTGTGAAAGTATAGCAGGATACTAGGCACATTCTATGTTTGAAATACTAGGAAAACATATTTAACGAAGAATGTTAAAAGAGTCTACAAAAATATATTTTTTTAAGCATCGACGTACGATAAACAACTAGAATCCCGTTAAAAAGTGTCCTCGGCAAAACACTGCTCATCGCTTATAAATTACATTAATTGAGCAGACTTCAACTAGTCTCGTTAGTTTCACATGGCTTCAATTTGCACACATTTGTACTTACTTTCTATTATACGATTCTGGAAATGGAAGTTGTCAGTAGTTGTCATCTTTATTAAAGTAAGGTGATTAAGCTCGATATTTTATTTGATTTTATTCGGAGCTGTGAATCTAGTTCGTTATTGTTTATCGAAGTTAGAAGTTATTCGAAGTTTTTACGGGATTTTAACATAATTTATTACATCTATTTTAATATCTTTATACTTAAACTTCTAGTTGTTTGTTATTATGCATGTGTTAGTTCAATACACCAGTATATCATGAAATACCAAGCCACGTTATTTAAGAAATTAAATAATAATTTGACTAACAACCAGGCGTAAAGTTGCCGTCAATTTCCAACATAATGCCGTCGAAATACTAGGATCGCACGCTAGAATGGAGCTTCAATGTATCCATTTACCAACCAGGAGCAGGCGAATGCCGTGGAAGGCGCTTTTCAGTAATGCGAACAACATAATGTTGAGGAGTTTGTGGCAGGCATGTACCTACTTCGACTTAGTTACTAGTAGAGTATAGTTTAGTGGAATATTCAAGTAAATGATAAAGGAATATTTGGTATTTATGTATTATTTCTTTCCTTGGTTTCCCTAAGTTTTTGGTTGACTTTTTTAATGAAGTTGTTTGTTACGGATAGTAAGAGTAAATTGGTAGAATACGTTATGGGCTTAAAAGCAATAAAATAAACTAAGTCGTATAACGAAATTATAGTTCATAAAGGTTTCTACTGTTTTTAGGATTCCGTATTTTTTATTATTATTACAGACTTAAGTGCGTTTCACCTCAATCCCGCCTGATGTGAAGCAGCGATGAAGTCAAAGGTGGTACACGCAAATTCAATGCCTAATTTGTTTCCAGCTAGACTATTGGGAGTTTAATGTTTCCTGGAAATTTTAATGTAGAACATTCATTTTTAAAATTTAATTTCAGCAAAGAATATGTATGATACTTGAATTTATAAAAATAAATAAAACGCGAATGATGCATTATATTGTCCTATTGTCTAATGTTTTATTGTTTATATGTGATTTACTTTGTTTTATAACTAGTTTAACTGCATAATAGAGAGTAAAAGATGATAGGTTGAATATAATAAGTTAATAACGATAAAAAATAGGTTGAATAAGTTTAAAATTGAATTTAAAAAAATAATTTAAGTATAAATACATTTTAATGACCACAATAGTCAGATATTGTACTAATCTACATATATATAATTCTCAGAATGTTGTGTGGCATTCCAAACATTTTCGGGCTTTACAAATTTAATTTAAGCCGAGTGCATTTTCACAATACACATATGTCTGCAATAAATTTTCGCAAACGTACTAGGGACGGACGGTCGACTTGGAGGTGCGATAAACTTCTTCGTAAATAAGCAAAGTAATACTGGAAGAGGAATTAACCGCCTGCCCGCCGCCGCTGCTGCTCGGGTAAGGCAACCGGATATTTCTTTTAGCTGTCCAAAGAACCCCCCGGTCATAATGCCCTAGTGGGGTGCAGGGTGGCAGATATAAAGATACAGGCCCCCACTTATCCCGGGACCATACCCGGTCCTTTTGCTTTTATAGGGGGTGTGTATAAAACCGAATCGCCCGGTTTTAGCTGTGCTAGACTGTTACGACCGGGCCGGCGGCGGTGGTCGCATTATGCCAACGAAACGAGACTATCTGATGTGGGTATGCTACCCTAGTACTTAGATACAATGTTTCGGCGATGGCTTCACTCATTTATTAGTCTAGCTTCAGATGATGGCCCTCCGAAAGGGCCAATAAAATGGATTTACGCCGTAATGATAAAATTGGGCTTTTTCTGCCTCCAACGGACCTTTTAAGGCTTCCATCCAATATATTGTGATTTACTTATAACCCTTTTTAGTACATTTTTAAAGCTGTATCTGCGCTCATGAACTTCATTATACGTTTATCATGTTAGGTCAGTTTTCATGTTTTTATTTATGCGTCCCTTTTTGATAGTCAGCGTTATTAAGCGGCCGAAATGTGTGGGGGTTGATTGTAACGTCGAGATATTAATTTCTCCTCTTTATTACTACATGTGTGGGCGACATGTGCTTAGAAGATGTAGGTAACTATGTTTCATTATTCGAATGTTAAGGGTTCCCGTAGCCTCCCAGGGCGGGGCGGGGAAGCCGTATAAAAACGACAATTTCCTCTAAACGTACGCCGCGCCCGCGCCCGCGCCTGTTACGCCCGCGCCGCGCCCTCGCTACTAATTAACTGCCACAACGGTTATGTCACCCTGGTACCCCTATTCGTAGGACGGTATTTTTTCCTGGAGGTTCTGAAAAGTTGACCGTATGGATATAGCGTGCCACGTTCGTGGCAACGAAGCAAAAACAAGTTTGTTCTCGGAATGAATTCTGGTTGGATCAATGCGATATGCGGAAAAATGAAGGAAAATAAAGATTAAACTCATAGATTTCTTTTGTTAAATAATATTGGAGATCTAGATAGGTTTGTTTTAGAAATGATTATGAAATATTCTTGTACGGAACTGTAACAATGATTCTTAGTGATTGCAAAAGGGTCTGGAAAATTGATATATTAACTTTTTTGTTTCATCACATGTCTAAATAATTTAAATTAGATTGTTTAATAATAAACTTAATGCAAATACCAAATAATGGAAGGATTGTTTTTTTTATTTCACTAAAATATTTTTGTAACTTTAAAATAATTATAACACATCGAGATAACAATAGTTTTTATTCTAAACTGTTCCATAAAAATGTAGGTATAGGTCGCGGTATAGTGTGAGCTCGCTTCGCTGGCTCCAATATAAGGAAGAACGTTTAATAGTTTGTATAATAACCACGCGTTTGAAAATTTCAATTCATATTAGTGAAGTATTATTGCTCAAATAGGTATAAATTTATTTAGTCCATTTTTATCTCATTATTCCCACGGGAATGGGGGTAATGCGGGTGAAACCGCGACGCGGTCTGTAGCTTAACACATAAAACTTAACAATCTCTCATAAATAACTTATCTTTATGCAAATACGAAATCTATCGAGTCAAAACTTATGTTGAGAAATGTCCTTTACATTCATTGTGGTATGGCCACCCTACAACTACGTCACATATGTCCCGAATCTGCTCTGCTAGCACAAATTAATATTGACGCGTAGATGCTTCATTATATATATATATGTTACATTGTTATATATGTATATCGACGCTAGAAAGCAATCTTGTCGTATCTCGAAAAACGCGTTTTTTTCCCCACTAACTTCTTGGATTAAGAAAAAAATACTTCACGCATACTTTGGATTTTCCTTTACGAAAATTCAACGTCGTTAAATAAATATAAAAAACATAGAAAATTGAGATCCAGACTGTTCGATGCTACTGATTTTTTTTATATCCAAGAAGGCAACAAAGAAACTCATTTTTCGAGATACAAGATTGCATTCTAGCGTCGATATGTATGTCTGTGAAGCTTAAGATAATTAATACTAGGTTATTACCCGTGACTTTGCCCGCGCGTTACTTATAAGTGTCAATATCTTGGATTGTAAGCGGCTATTGAGATAAACATCACGTCTACATCATTTACGGGGTATATAGAGTCAGGAGTCGTGAGACTTGAAGGCCACGCTTAGTTGAATGGTGTGATGATTGTTGGAATGGAGTTTTAGATATAGTGACAAGAATCTTGTTGCGCCTTTTCCCTTGATTGACTTTTACATATTTTTCCTAAATATCCCTCGCAGCTTCTACAATTCATATCTCATACAATTATATCACGTACATATACATGTCATAATCTATGTATAGCTTTGATCGTATAGACCATATGATCTAAAATGTAATGTACGCACATGTACAGTAATCTGCTTACAATTTACCTGCAATGAACTCTATACAAAAGTAATTAAAGACGAACTTACACTGAATTGGCAAAGCTTTTGACTGTGCTATAAGCGTGTCAGGGTGTCCATATATGACGATATAGGTATACAGAGTGTTCATAAACCTATATATACAGGATGCAACGTCTTGCGTGAATCACGGCAGCTTGGTCTGAGAAATGGGGTTAGGTATATATATACATGCGTAGATTTGATATGTTATGTGTTTATGGAACCTTAGTACAATCGTAAAATAATATATATTAATAGTAGAACTGTTCTAGAAGAAAAAGAAAGATGTATAATGTGACAACTGCTTCTCTTCCCGCGCAATATGTAAAAGCCAATCATGGGAATGGGCTTTAACATATGTATACAAACGAAATTCTTCATAAGCGATGGCCTAGTCTAGTATCCTTTCACTAGCGACCGTTCCGCGGTTTTATGCAGATTTTTTATATATATTAAATATTTAATTCATTAAGTAGATATTAATTTATTTTACAAAATTAAATTACGTCATACGGGTTTTAACGTAAAACAGTTTTTATATAACAACACCATACATATTATATAATATTAGGTCGGGGAAAAAGTCTTTTCGCATTATAGTATGTATAAACTTGTAATAAAATATCTTTGGCTATATATTTGTATCTGGCTCGTTTTGGTATCATTGAAAGTTAAAATTTTATAGAACATAATTCCAAATTCAA
>JADGIL010022152.1:869-15785 GCA_020352625.1 Cactoblastis cactorum | reverse complement strand
GAAATTGTAATTAGGTTCCAAACGGATGATAAAATTGTAACTGAGCTATGTCTTTACATGGGGGATAGAGAAACATATATAGGGGCTCTTAATAGGGCCTATAGAAGCCAGAACTATTGTTTTTAGAATTTTTGTCTGCCTGTTTGTATGTTTGTTCGCGTATCATACAAAAAACTACTGAACAGATCTGGATGAAATTAGGCATAACGATGGACTATGACTTAGATTAAAAGATAGGCTACTTTTTATGCCGGAACTATGTACGGTTCTCGAGGAATTAGTATATTGTAATCAAGCAAGGGGCTGACAAGATATTATAGTATCCATTGGTCGGACGAAGTCGCGGGCATAAGCTAGTATGTATATAAATAATTTTTATTATTTCATTCATTTCAACTTGTAAAAGATGACTCTATATAAACTAGTTTTCTTTTTGCATCCAAATTATTATTGTTTGATGCAAAAGTGTTGAAAATATTATTGCAGATTCCTTTTTTATGAAATTCGAAAACGAATATTAAAATTACTATGGAATATATACCATATGTATATATATTCGGGAGAGAAAATACATTTCAGTAGAAGTAGAAGTAAAAGTTGAAATGTTTACCAGTTTTTTGTAGATAAGAAATTAGCATTTAAAAAAAAAGAAAGAAAGACAGCCGCATTCAAAAGCAGTTAAAACTAGTAATATTTAAGCAGTGATGAATACCAACAATGCTAGTGCACCAATACAGATAATCCAGGAGAATGTCGGCGCGGGTGTCGCTAGTCACCGTAGAGTGTCTGACACCGCCTTATCTCAACTGTTCAAAGTGTCCAACTTGCTTCATTTTGTTGCCAGTTGTAGCTATAGCCATCGATATTGCCTTACATTTTGGTCTGGGAGCGAATGAAATGTGTAGAAATTGTCAGATGCATGCTTCCCACGCAGGTTGTAGAATTCAATCAAGGGAAATGGCATGAAACGTAGTGGTATGAGCCTGCCGCATGCTTTTTTAGCCTGCAGCATGAATGGGCCGGCTAGTCCGGGGCAGTACCACACTCCCACAGAAGACCGACGCCTGAATGGCGGCTATCTGCCGCCATGCTTCGTCCGGTGAGTGGGAGAGCCGGAGGCCCAACTTCCCCGCCCTCTCCAAATGAGGGGGTGGGGGCTTTTTAAAGGCCTGCAATGCTTCTGTGACCCCGCGGGTATTGTAGTTGTCTATAGACGGCGGTGATTACTTAACATCACGGGACTTGCCTGCTCGTTTGCCTTGCTCTGCAAAAAAAAAAGCCAAATTATGCCTTATGGTGAAATAAGCATAGTAGTTCATAATACCGATGCAGTATACCATAGTATATTAGAGTACCATGAGGTACCAGTACATCAATCTATCAAAATTCATTGCAATTCAGCAGCCTGACACTATTTTCTGAAACTTCATTCTACCAATAAGCTCACCGTTTTGCTCAGCGTGGCCTTCGAGTCTCGCTACTTTAGGCTCTGTCTACCCCGTGGGACAAAGACGTGATAATGTGTCTGTATATATGTATGTAAATATCAGAAACTATATAGGGCTGCATATGGCATACATATATTCAGTTACTTGTAATACTATACACTCCGTGCAAGTGTCGTTCATGACAAAATTTGGGCTGCCGTATACTAAACCTAAATTTGCCGCATTTTAATTGAAACCTAAGAAAAAATTGCCGAATTGTGCAAAGATTTTATTGATGAACCGAGGGAAAACTCCATCCATCTTTTTATTTTACTGATAATTTAATTGGGCCTAAATAAACTGTTGCCTTCATTACGATTATTGTTGTATTTTTAAAGTCTAGTGATCAAATTCAGTATGGTCTGTTATCAAAATATATATTTTTTATACTACCATATGTTTTAATACGGTAATTCAAAGGCTGCAGTGCTTCCCAAACACCATCTAGCGTTTGTATAAACCTATCCTAGGATTGGTTCTGGTTTACCCTTGGGGTTGCAGAGGTCAGACGGTAGTCGCTCTGTGTAAAAACCAGTAACCTCACCGAATCTACTGCGCCACTGCTACCTTCTCCGCAGTGACGCCACTCAGCGTTACTGCTGAGGATGTACCCGGAATAACGCTCGGATAAGAAGATTTCAATGCTGCCGTATGCTGAATTTTTAAAGCCAATTATAGCAATTGCCGTATCGAGAACATAACTGCTCCGTGCTATTACTGTGACTCATACGAATCGAGGTTACGATAACAGCGGAATGTATGCTGAATTATAAATAACTGACGCGGTATGTTATGTTTACTAAGCATTTCTCCTGATAAGGTATCGAAATTTTGTCCTTATTTTATTTTAGGAATTTTAATCAAAGGGTCTTAATATTATCTCTTGGAGAAAACTGTATTAAAAGTCTAAAACAATTATAAATATATGAAAATTAAACACATTTTTTTTTAGTTCAAATACATGTTAGTACATATAAAACTATACGACTTTTAAAAAAGTTTTAGAAAGACTAATAAAACCAGCAATTTTTTAAACCGTTTTAATTTGTATGCTGAAAAATTAACCTACTTTAAAATTTCAGGTAATAAAATATATAAAAGCGAGAATACTCACGAAATAAATTACTTTTACCAATACATATTCGATCGCATTTCCGTACAATAACACCGATTTTTGTACCATACAAACATACATAAATACATAAACCTACATTTATGGATAAAAGCATTTTCACCCAATAATAATCGTTAAACAAAATCTAAACTACCTAAGATGGGGTATACAATACCCTACTGAAATTCAAATGGAAATAACTCCATGAAATATTAACACCGAGATAAGGCACGGTGCACACTTACAAATATTTAAATGGATGCGCGGGCGCCGCCTGGGAGAGGTCGAAAGTGTGGACTCGGCTTGTGTTATGGTAAACTATGCCGCGATGCTACGGCGGTGATGTCTTTTGTCTGTGGTTTAAATTATAAGAGGCAGCGGTATACCAGTGTGATTTTTTTATTAAAGAAAATATAGAAAAAGTCATACTGTAAGAACATTTTTGTTATAATTAAAAAAAATATATTACAAAAACGAAAATTCTAAATTCAATCATTGTATTAAAATATTGAACCATCTCGACACATAAGACTTAGAATAAATATTTATGTTTATTTGTATGTATGAGATTTATAAAAATATTTAATAAGTAGGTACTTTATTTTTACTTTCCTCTAGATAATAATTTTTATTTAATCATGGCAAACCATGAGTCCATACGTAAAATAAAATCTAATCATAAAAGACTGAAGAAATAACAGAGCAACGATTTTTATCCACAAAACCACCAATCCAAGATTTTTATTTTGTTGTTAGTTCTAAATTGAAAACAATAAAAAAAAATTTCCTCATTAAAATGTCACTGAACAGAATTTCTTGTGACTTGCGCGTGTCCACTGCAAATGCAGTCAACGTGGCGCATACACAAACGTGCACACAGGTGTATGCGATCGAGTGCATTATAAATGTGCATAGTTTGTCGCCCGCCACCGCTTTTATTTTAAACATCTTCGGTTTTGCCGGAGAAGCTTGGAATTAAATTGAAAATTATAATAAAAGTGCGACATTTTCTTTTTCAATTTCATTGCCATTTTCCTGTCACAATTTATTTCTAGCGTCTTTCAAGTCTTCAAAAACTTCGTCCGTCCAAAGAACGTGTGAACAACCAGACATATGTGAAATTTCTATCTTCATCTTTTTATCTTTTTTTTTATGTCAGAGGGAGGCAAACGAGCAGGTGGGTCACGAGATTTTAAGTAATCACCGCCGCCCATAGACAACTGCAACACTCGCGGGGTTACAGAAGCGTTGCCGGCCTATAAAAAACCTACGCTCTCCCCATTTAGGGAAGGCAGAGAAGTTGGGCCTCCGGCTGTCCCACTTACCGGACGGAGGATGGCGGTTGATAGCCGCCATTCAGGTGTCGGTCTTCTGTGGGAGTGTGGTTCTTCACCGGTAGAGACTTGCTGCTCATTTTTGTTTTATTTACTGTAATGATTGGTCACAAATATAATAATGATAATACCTAATTTACTTTTAAAAGAAGTTGATCAGCGTAAGTAAATTGCAATTCGAAGATTATATTTTGCTATGTCTAGGCCAAAATATAGTTCACATATTACTTATGAAGAAAAGGTGACTAAACATTTTTTTAATTAGGTATGGTAAATTTTCTGGGGCACCTGACTATTCTAGGGTAGGCACGCCTCCCTCTCTACTAACTACCTAAGTTCAAATACGTAAAGACTACATGTACGAAGCCGGAATATTCCAGGCACAAGGCTACCGTGAACTTAACATACAAGGACACGGCAAATAGCGAAGATATCTTCAGAACTGTCTGTACATTGTTGCCTGAAGTATGCCTGAAAGAGTTATGCGTTGATACAAACTTGCGTCTCGTAGAAACTCGCCGACATACATACATATACAATACCCGGCAACCAGAGAATAAGTAGACAGGAAGTTGAAAAGTTTCTTGCAAATTTAACGTTTAATACGTACATGATACGATTTACAATTATTTTATTTATCAAACCTTTGAATGCTCTTTCTATCTTGTTCGATGGAAAGCATAGATAAGGAGGGAAACGTTAAAAAATTAAATTATATACTATTTATAAAGCTTCCTCCTCGACCTCCTTGGCGTAATAGTTATATGCCTACCGGCTACTCCGGAGAATCTGGATTCGATCCCCAACCATGTTTGGGTTAAAAAGAATATTTTTCTAATTGGCCTGGCCTTTCAAACGTACGAACGGATCTGTAACTCCTTTTACATCTTAAGAGAAATTCAGAAGAAATATTTAAACAATCAAAGGTCCCTAGAAATAACTACTGTTATAAAATAAAGCTAATTGATCATTAAACCTGGAATGTAACCATCGAAGCTTAATATAAAGGTCCCGTATATGAATATTCAACAAAAGGAGAAAACATCACGGAACTGCATGTAATCGAATAACTATAGGCGTATCAAGTACGTTATAGGGTTGTCAAGTATAAGTTTTCCTAAAATATTTTTTTTTAACTATTTCTGTCCTTCTGCTGTGCAAATGACTCCCCTGATTTCTACCAAATTACTAAAATTCGTAGATATTTTTATCGGAATCTTTACTAGCGTATTTACATAAATAGTAGTAATATTTTTTTGTCGAGCGGTCCTCAGACAGTAGTCTGAGCAACCTAAAGGGAAAACGAACCCTAAAAATCGTGACAAACGCTAGATGGCGTTGGGATCCCACAGCTTAACGTGACTTTTCGCATAATCAGGTGATTCATTACAAACATTTTAATAAAGAACCCAGATAACTTTTACAAAGTAACCCAAACTTCTGACCACCGGATCACAAGGCACAAGCTTTGTCCTCTGGACCACAGGAACAGTAAATTCAACAAAATATGATTATTTATAGATTCCTGTAATTCTGACCTTAGGTACATAGGCGTAACTAGATATATTTTACATATTTATTTGTCATACATCTGCATATCTTTGTATTGTAAAACATCGTCGATTGGTTCTGCACATGGCCGTTACGAATCCCGATTTTCTTACATCGTGGTCACAATACAACAAACGCTGAATTGCTTATTGTTTTCATATACAAAAGGCGTCATGTCGAACTACATAAATGTATGGAAAGCAGCTTTTTTGTATTGAAATACGGTTAGAGTTGGTTAAAATATGAAGTTATATTGATAGTGACAAAAAATATCGTTTAAATCTTAAATATATTACTCTAAAATGTGATTTGTGTTTGATTTATGATTACAAGTTTATCTATAAATATATTTTCAATTATTTTCAGTTCAAAGTCAGTCCGAAATTTTTTAGATAATTCTTACAATTTTCATCGCCGAAAAATCACATACATACTTGATTTATTTAAAAAAATCTATGAGCTTTTTACACGCATAACCACTCAAAAACCTAAAAAGGATCAAATGTCAAACGAATTGATACCGCTAAAGATATCAATCAACATAACTTAAAAATTATGTCACTGCATGTAATAAAAAGTATTAAATCATGACACTGCATTGCTCACGCGCATCGCCTCGGAACGTCGGCGCATGCGTCGAATTGTATTATGTTTTTGTTGCAACCTATATTGACACGTTAAACTGTTTTTGTGGGACATTTTCTGCCCTTATAGGACATGAGTGTAAATGCAGCCGTTGTCATTTATAAATGCGATTAACTGCTATTAAAATAACTTTATTATTTATTCAAGAGATGTATGTATGTGTGACAACTGTCGTATTCTTTGATGATGATCTATATTCTCCACTAGCTAATGCCCGCGAATTCGTCCACGTAGATTTTACGATAAATTATATCCCTCGGGAACCGTACATTTTTTCGGGATAAAAAGTAGCCTATATTTTATTCTAGGTCACAGTCCATCGCTGTGCCAAATTTAATCCAGATCTGTGCGGTAGTTTTTGTGTGATGCGCGTACAAACATACAGACAGACAGACAGACAAACAGACAAAAATACTAAAAAGAATAGTTTTGGCTTCTATAGCTCCTATAAAGAGCCCCTATATATGTTTTTCTTAAATATCTCCCATGTACAGACATAGCTCAGTTACAATTTTATTATATGTATATAATATTCTTCATTACATACATATGATCACGCCTTTTTCCCATAGGGGTATGCAGAGACTACATTCTTCCACTTACTACGGGGCTGACATATTTTTTTCGCTCCCTCCACATTCATCAATCTTTTCATGAACGCTGGGCGGTTAAGAATACATATGTACTTCTGAACTGCCCTTTTCTAAAAACGTCCTATATCTGGTTGTGAATAAGTCCTTCTAGGCCTTACAGTCTACATTATATTAAAAAAGATCATTTCAACGCATTGGTATTCAATACTGAATTTGACGGCCTTGTTGGCGCAGCAGTAAGGTCCTTGCCTCTCAACCAAGAGGTCACGGGTTTGAATCCCGGTACGGTAATGATGGACAAAGGTCTTTTTCTGATTAGCCTGGGTTTTGGATGTTTATCTACCGTAAAATATAGTGTCGTTTAGTTAGTATCCCACAATACAAGTCTTGAACTTAGTTTGAGGCTAACTCAATTTTTATGATTTTTCTCTATATATATAAAAAAACAACCAATTATTACAGGACCGTCTTAAACTAAATTAACCTTAAAAATATACTAACTGGAAACTAAAACAGTCTATAAAAAAGGATAGCCTTTAGTTTTAAACAGTCATTTTACCTTTCTAATACCATAAGGTCTTACTTTTCATCGGAATATAAGAGAAAATTTCCACCACTCCACTATATTTTCTTTAGCTAAGTGGTCATTCTGAATCTATTTACAATAGTAACAGCATTCAATGTACAGTCAGGACAGAATAAATTTAGAATAACATTATACAAAGCACTCTAGGGTGGGATACTGAATCAATGAATGGGAGTGTTTCGAGTTTCCCTGAATACCCTTTTTTATGTAGCTCATTTCTTTTGAAATTGTTCGGGTAATGGCCGTGTTTCGTCGTCCACTTCAGAAAGATGGGACTTCGTTTAATTAAATCTACTTATAAATAAAAAAAGTTATAAAGGGGGCGCTGATTGCAACGTAGAATAAAAATATCATCCAATTATGTACATAAATAAATAAATATAAAAGGACAAATCACATAAATTGAGTTAGCCCCAAACTAAGTTTGAAACTTGTATTATGAGATACTATCTCAACGGTACTACATTTTATAATAAATATGTACATATATAGATAAACATCCAAGACCCAGGTCAATCAGAAAAGTTCATTTTCCATCATGATCTGACCGGGGATCGAACCCGGAAGCTCCTGGGTAGCGGTCGCTCACGTTAACCGCTACGCCACGGAGGTCGTCGAAACTCATACTAAAAAGGTTCTATGTTGTGACTTATACCTGGGGTGAAAATGTGATAAAATGAACATAAATAAAGACAAATCTGGCAGATACAATTATTCAAAATGTAAGACTGAGTCTTGTGTTCGGAGATAAATACCTCAATTTATATTTTATAAAACGTATGCATACAAACATGAGATTTTTTTTTCGGCAATTCTGCTCAACAGAAGCCGTTCCGTGCTAGTCTGAAGCTTGATGATATTTACTAAATACAGATGTGAAAAAGCCTTGCCTTTGAAGGTGTAATCTCTGAATAAAGATTTTTATTTTTAATGGCCCAAGTCAATCTGAACAATATTTATATTCATCTTGAGCTAACCGGAAATCAAACTCAAGATCTTTCGATTCAAAAACAAAGGCATCACCACTGCACCGCTGAGGTCGTCATCTGTGTTACCAAGTTATTAATATAAGCAAGCTGTTGACACATGCTCACTGAAGCGATCCGTCTTATAGGGCCATTAATATGGCGAATTGACACTCTCGAATTTGACGACATTATAATGACATATGACGTAATTCCAATATAGCTTAGGCTGTTTTGATTAATTATTAGGATTATTGCGGCGTTTCCTATCCTGATTATGTTTATGGTAATTTCTAGAATTCTTTGTTGCTAGTCACATGACAGTAAATTACAGTCAATTGCATACCAAGGGCTTGTATTTAATTAAGAAAAACACTAACTTAACCAACAAAAGTACTATTTGCACGGCTATTTATTTAAAAAGTGCTGTTTTGTTGCTCAAACAGAAACCTTGTAGGTCGTTTCAGTTATATTTAGTTGCTTAGTTTATTATTTCTCCATGCCAAGTTATCCTGTACGGGGCTTTATGCTTTGGTAACAGTGGAGCAATGAATTTAGGTGGTTCTGCTGTAAATAGTATACTCTTCACCAAGTATTTTATTGTTTCTATGCTTCGCCAGGTGAATGAGAGTGTGGAAGGTAGATCCAAAGTGGTTATGTCGAGTCCTTGGTGCTTTAGACGTCGATAGGCTACGGTGATCATCTCTCATCAGTTAGGGAATGTCTGTTTGACTGTCTAGTAGTATTAAAGTTACTATGTTCCTAGCGCTGATGGCGTACCCACCTAATAATACCTACATCCTAGGTTAAGATATTTATGCTCCAGCTGATATCAGCGCTTGCTCTTTGAGAAACGTTAGAAGTGAACAGCGGTCATTTTTTTAAAATAGTAATTGTTGAAAGTGTTTAAACGTTACTTTTCTCATACTTCGTTGTAAAACTGAGACTATAATAATAAATGGTGTTAAGTTATATATTAATTTTACTCACTTTGCATATCTGAGAGTCTGTTCTACGTCTCATCTATGACTGCTTTAGGGATCTGAAATTAAAGAAAAAACTACATTAAAACCTGTATAAAGTAAGACAGTTGTTCTGTAAAATGTACAAGTATGTGTATGTATCACAAAAATGTACCAATTGTTGACGACCTACGTGGTGAAACGGTACGTACTTGACCGATACTCAGGAGGTCCCGGGTTCGATCCCCGGTCAGGTCATGATGAAAAATGATCTTTTTCTGATTGGCCTGGGTCTTGGATGTTTATCTATATATGTATTTAGTGTAAAATATAGTATCGTTGAGTTAGTATCCCATAATACAAGTCTCGAACTTAGTTTGGGGCTAACTCAATTTGTGTGATTTGTCCCTATATATTTATTTATTATTATTTATAATTGTTAACTAATATATTTCATCTTAAAAATTACTTCAATCTTCGGAGTGCTACTTAAGACAGCTGTACCATTTCGTCATGTCAACATATCCATCAGAAAAGCTGCACGTTTAGCCAAAACCAAACAGGAGTCAGTCATCTATTTTCATTAGCAAACATGATTTCTAGTGACTTAATATAACGGAAGGGTTGCCCATCATTAGCGAGCTCATTAGCGGCAAAATAAAGCTAGCAATATAAAAGTATGACGCGGCACTTCCTCCGCTTCCTCCTGGTTATGGATAGGCTATTTGGGTTGTGCCCTGGACGGCGAAAACTAGGGGCGGCAAACGATTTTGTAGGTTTTACGTAGGATGGACATGAAATGAGCAGCGTAGTGTAACTGTTGAGGCTATCTGGATTGTGCCCTGGACGGAGACAACTAGGGGCAGCAAATACTTTTATAGATTTTATGTAGGATGGACATGAAAAGAGCTTGGCATGGTAAACGGTTTATTTGAGATACAAGTTTTTCTAATGCTGCAGGCAGAATATATTTTGCTAGTAGAATGAATGGGTCGGCTAGCCTGGGAAAGTACCACACAATCACCACAGGAAATAAACTTCAGTATTACTTCACCACACCGTGCGGCGAATGACAGAACCGGAGGTACGTCACCAAAATAACAGTTGCAACCCGTGACTCACTCCTCATCAGATGAGTTGCATACGAGTTTGTTTTTCTTAGTGTTATAAAAGAGAAAATTTTGAATTTCTGTACATCAAAATCATGATACCCTCAATCTCTTTTAAGAATGAAAAGAGAATCTAGATAATTATATATCGATAACATGTTTTTTTAAACAAAACATTTTTGATTTAGAGACACTTTTTTTGGGACAATTTCCTAAAAATTCGTTTAATTTATTATTTTATTTTAAAGTATTTTTAAACGGAATTGATTAAAAAAGATGTTTTTTTAACGAAATTTTGGCAGCCCCCATTTATAATACTCCCAAGTTCTAAACAGGCAAAAATACGAACCCGGCTGGACTATTCATCACGGAATATTGCTCGGCCCCTGTTCTGAAAAATGTACGCAAATTGAGGCCCCTTTTTAGCCCCGGGGCCTAAATGGGATCCGAATTCTTTCACTTGATGTGATGAATGCGCCGCTTGCTTTGTATTTTTTATTTCTTTATGCTATTTTGAGTATAATAATTAACAGCATTTTTTTATATACACGTTACACCTATTTTTGCTTATCCACTGTTACAAGGACGTTCACCTTGTAATGGCGTCACAATGAAATGTTTTAAAAATCCCATTAATATTTTTTATAGACAAGTTAAAGTGTGTAAAGAATTTTAATTATTAAGGATATGTTTGCATTATTAATAAACGACCAATCATCGTTGTGACCTCGAAACTTACTGCTTAACCGGCATAATCGTTGAACGGGGTCAGTGCGTTCCTTCACAAAACATGCTATATTATGCAAATTTGTATGGGAACGTGACACAGTATGAATATTGCATTTGTAGAGCGCGCTTGAGTTAATTAACCTCTATATTCTTATCACGTTTCACAATCGCAATATTAAATAGCAATTCCAATAGTTTTGAGATTTTTTTCATTAAAAATTAGAATCTTAATGTGGAATTTTTAATTTTTTAATTCACTTTAAAGAAAATCCATCATGTCTGTACATTTGATATTAAACAGTGAGTACCTACCTTCAGAGCTCTCGCAGAGATTTTTTCAAGTAATATTTTTAACTTGTGCTTCGTATTGCTAATATAGAAAAGGGATACATAATATGTAGGCTACTCATAATTGAATCCCTCAAAAACTTATGTCAATGTTTTAAGTAATATTCTTTAAAAAAACAAACAAACAAACAAACAAACAAACAAACAAACAAACAAACAAACAAACAAACTTGCAAAACTTTATCTTATAAAATTAGTATAGAAAAAGTTTAAAAGTGATTTTCACATATTATTCATTATGCACTGAGGCATATTTTTCCCCTCCGTGATTGAGTTCTGTAGTCGCATTCTATAGTTGTTACACACTCTGAGGCATGAAGCGAGAAGTTAAAGTTATTTTCATACCGTGTTAATCTTATGCTGTTACTTTCTCCCGGCTTAATGAGCTGTACGTGTTTTAACAAAGAAAAGTTTGCTTGCTTAAACGAAAAAATATGTCTTAGTGCATTTCTATAAAGAGAAATTGTATATATAAGTATAATTTTTTTAAATGCAGCGTTTTTTTTTTCTTGTACGATGTTAACGTCGCTTAATTGTATGTTGCATAAAAGCCTATTAAATTCCAAAATTAGACGAATATCCAATAAAAAAAGGTCCAGCGTGATTTTGAGAAGCAAATGGCGAGGTTCCGGGATCGATACTGGCCGGTTGATTTTTGATAAACTGATTTTTTTTTTGATCGGCTTGGCGTTGGACGTTTGTGTACCTTATTATATATTTATTATAGTATAACATTGCTTAAGTGTCGAAAATATCTTGGGATAAACTCTGTTTGTATGACTTGTGTCTACCTCGATATTTAATTAGAATTACTTAAAACCTTTTAAAACTACAGAGACTATTAAAACTAGAGTCGTGTTACGCTCATAGTATACTATGGTTTACAGGCCGGCTTCTGTGACCTCCCGGATGTTGCAGGTGTCTATGGGCGGCGGTGATCACTTAACATCACGTGACCTGCCTGGTCGTTTGCCTCCCTCTTTCATAAAAAAAATAGTAACATAAAATAATACTATAATAAACACACCCCAAAGCAGTACATAAAACGCTTGCGGCATTAGCAGGGTTAAGGGTCGGATTCTTCCCTAGTGTAAGTTTTGCACGCAAGGGTTATAAGGCCGTTCACACACTGAGGCAACGGAGCCACAAAATTACATTTGGAAACGAGAGTCAATTGCCGTTACATTAAAAAAAAATTAAATCTAAGTTAGTAAAAAGGAGACTATATATAGTACTCCAAAAAGTCTTGTCTAAACCGGTGTGTGATCCAAATGGGGCCAGTAGTTTTTGAATTTATTAGTTACAAACAAAAAAAAAATCTCTATAATAGTAGTATTCTGAATGAATTCTGGTACAGGGTTAAGATTTTTGCCCAATTCAATATCCAATTGTAAATATATATAAAAAGTATATAATAAGAAATGTTTATTTTCTCCACAATTATAAGACAATATTTATCAAATGTTCAAGTGAATGAGTCGTAAATAATTTCTTTTGAAGTTCAATATATATATATATATATTTCACTGACTGGTAACTTCCTGATAGATCTTTTCTACGAACTTCAGGTACCAAATTCCTCTAGGTACTTTATTAAATTAAAATTAGAAAACTTTCGAGATTTTCGTAAATCTGCGGCATTCCGTTTCCTAAGTGCGCAATAAGCCATCCTTTATGCAACTTTGCCATCGAGGGCAATAATGACGTAATTATTTTGTTTGACAACCCATGGGCCCGAAGTTTATGGGCATCGGCACCAAAGTTTATGGGCAGAAACTTTGGACTCAATACTTCTTCGAATTTTGAGTGGGCTTACGTGTTTTTGAACAGCAATCAATTTTGTTTTAATGAATGTAGACAAGGATTCATTATTAAATAATAGAAATAGTATAAGTGAATTCTAATAATATTATAAATGCGCAATTTTGCTCTCTTTCACAGGGAGGCAACGAGCATGCGGATCACGTGATGTTAAGTGACCACGCGGCCTATAGACAACTGCAACACCCACGGGTCAAAGAAGCGTTGCCGGCCTTTATAAAAAGCGCGCGCCTCCAATTTGGGGAGTTCGGAAGTTGGGCCTCCGGCTCTCCCACTCACCGGACGGAGCATGGTGGCTGATAGCTGCCATTCAGACATCGGTCTTCTGTGGGAGTGTGGTACTGCCCCGGACGAGCCGGCCCATTCATGCTGTAAGCTTAAAAACATGCAGCAGGCTCATACTACTACACGTTATTGGATGGATTTGGATGAAATTTTACAGTAAGAATAACATATAGGCTACAATTTGTAATGACTTTATGTAATTTTGGACGTAATATAACGTAACTTGTCAATTAAGTCGGTATAAAATCTGCCATCTAACAGCTATCTTGGCGTACTCTGCCTAAACAATTGGAGTTACACAAAGATCATGTACTGTACAATTGTTTGTCTTTATATAGTTCTAAGTGGCAGACAAAATTCCACGCAATTGAAGCTGCGGGCAAAAGCTTAAAGAAATGTCACTGAATTCTCTTAGAAAAATAACATTTAATACTGAAAATATTATAAATAAATGAGAAATTAACATAGGCGTAGTCGCTGACATCCAACCAGTATCCGATATATATTATAAAGTTAATTTCCCATAAAGCAAAGAGAGACAAACATTGATCATTCCCGATTGTTGTAAGTTGTAAAAAAAAAACATACAAATCCTTCTTATCTTGATCTGAGAGACTCTCGACAACTTGACAATGTGGTTTGGTACAAGTGACAAGAGGTTACCTTATCTAATTGTATTTTTTTGTTCTTGAATAACAAGTCCCACGTTGAGAAGTTTCAGCATATTTAATATATATTGATACGAATGTTATTTAATTATTTAAATTACGCTTAACGATTCAAAATATTTTTTTTACATCAGTAGAATAAAATATGAAAGAAATCTTTACAATTATGTACTTTATGCCAATGTTCTTATTCAGGTTTGGAAAAATATTTGATCATGTCGTACTTCCATGCTGGTCTGAGAAAGAAATAAATCTAGAATGTTCCAGCTGTTTCTCGTTCAGTACTGATTGTAAAAATCAATCGAAAGGGCTTGAAACAAGGCTTCCTTCTCACAGTTGATGAACTAGTAATCCATCATTTTATCTGAATCTCCATTTAACCACAACCCCAACATTCAGTTAAGCGTGAATTTAAACTATCGTTACTTTTAGTACAATATCATGTTTTATCCCTAACTATAGGCAGACTAAAGTTATAATTCAAAAACATATGTTTTTAACTATAACTGTGTGCCTAGTTTCTTGCCTTAAATATAATAGATTATTTTTTATGTTAGAGGGAGACAAACGAGCAGGTGGGTCATGTGATGTTAAGTGATCACCGGCGCCCATAGAAAACTGCAACACCCGCGGCTTCACAGAAGCGTTTCCGGCCTAAAAAAAACAACCGCCCTCCCCATTCAGGAGTCTGTCTTCTGTGGTACTTTCCCGGACGAGCC
>JADGIL010022136.1:12057-23146 GCA_020352625.1 Cactoblastis cactorum | reverse complement strand
TGGCTCCATACCACTATGAAAAGGTTTTGGGATAGTGAGTGCTCGCTTCCCACTCACAATAAATATCTTGATGACCCTAGTGATTATTAATTGGTTCTGTTTTGGCGCTTTGAAGTACGAAATCCTAGATAGAGATTAAACTTTGAAGATTAGGAACTTTAATTAAAATTACAATTTTTTTTCTACGGAAATTTCTGGTCTAGATTCCAATCTAGACTGTTTTTGAATGGTAGTCTGCAGAACCCTAACTAGGGCACCGTGTTCAGACTGAGAATTAGGAAAATTCGTAGAAAATACTCATAAATACATTTTATTATCACTTCACTTAAATCACGGTAAAAGATTTAAGATTTATTTTATTTGTTGGGGTGGAAAAAATAATTACAGGGTACATGTCACACAGGTATGGGTGAACGTCCCCAAACATCGTAAAATGCGAACACTAGTGATCCTTACTTTTAAGTCTTACCAAAAAATATATTCAAACTGCAAGATTTTTCTTGATTATCAAAATAGAGATCCAGCAAAAGAAAAAATGATAATTGGGATCCGGAGACGAAAGAAATATTTAAGAACCCTAAATCTTAGACTGCGTAAAGGCACTACTTCTTAAGTTTTCTAAAACAAATAAAATCAACGCTTTTAAAAGTTTCCCAAAATCCATGACAACAGCCTAAATGGGGTATAAGCCAATGATGGTTTAATGTAGGCTAATGAGGATGTTGACAGATTATTCCCTTCCCTCTTAAATATTTCTCAAAATAAGCACCGGTTTTACGCTCCGTTCAAATAACTACCAACAAAACGTCATGTCGGTCTGTTTGTTTACCTTTCCAGCCGCAACACAAGCTTATTGACACAGGAGCCGTTTATTTTTGTAGCCATATTGTTGGAGCTTGTTGAAGCAACGTCGATCTGGAATTGGCCGGATTTAACCGGTTTTAGCATTGAGATATCTCCATACAGATGGCGTCTATTATATTTTTGTTAAAATTTAAATTGCGGGCTATTTTAAAGTGCCATTGTCACACTTATGTGTCCCAATGCAAAACCAGATAAAAATTCGATGTTTTTTGGATATAGGTAGTATCTAGGCAATCCACATGCGTTGATAATATACCTATCTAAAACAAATTGTTTTAGATACTCATAAGCGATAAGCTGGCAATCTGTTAATATATCTAAATTATTCCATCGATAAGACTACGACTCAGCTTATTGTGGTTTACTAATCCCACGATTCCTTGCCTTCTCTTTATTCAAAAAAAGTGATAAGTACTGAATATCTGTTCTTGTTATGATATGTCAATTGTAGACTTACATGAAGCAAGAACGTTTGTATCGTATTATCAACACCTGACGTTTTAAAAATATAAATCGAATTCCTGCCTATGTTTCTATTATTATAGTCAAGATAAATAAATATTTATTTTGGGGACATTCAGATTAAGTTAGTTCCAAATTTAGGTTGACACTTACATACATATGTCATCGGATTCTAACTCAACACTAATTTATTTCTTATAACACATACAGTCATGCATATCTATACATATGATAAAATTGTAACTGAGCTATGTCTGTACATGGGAGATATTTAAGAAAAACATATAAAGGGGCTCTTTATAGGACCTTATAGAAGCTAAAACGATTGTTTTTGGAATTTTTATCTATTTGTATGTTTGTACGCAGATCACACAAAAATACCGAACAGATCGTAGTGGTATGAGCCTGCTGTTGCTTTTTTAGCCAGCAGCATGAATGGGCTCGTCCGGGGAAGTACCACACTCCCACAGAAGACCGACGCCTGAATGGCGGCTATCAGCCGCCATGCTCCGTGTAGACCATGACCAGTGGGATATTCGGAGGCCCAACTTCCCCGCCCTCTCCATTTGGGGGTTTTATAGGCCGGCAACGCTTCTGTGACCGCGCAGGTGTTGTAGTTGTCTATGGGCGGCGGTGATCACGTGACCCACCTGCTCGTTTGCCTCCGTCTTACATAAAACTTAAAGATTATAACATACACAACCAATAATAGATCGAAAGTATAAAAATTACTTTATAGATGGTTAACAAAAAAGAGAAAAAAAAATAAACAGTAAAAAAATAGTACATCAAACTTAGTCTTTGCGTCACAAACATGCAAATTGCAGTCTAAAAGTTACGTTAATTCTGTATGCAAATTATTTCTGCTTAAAATGCATTTCGTTAGTAAGTCTTCTATGTTGTCAAAAGATCCCAGAGGAAAAGGAGGGTTGTATAAGGTGTGCCATGGATAGGTAAGTTAGTGTCTCGTCTTTCATCCTTACTGATCAGACAAAACTATTGGTCTTGGTACTCATATATATTTACGAGGGCTTTGATAATAGTGAGAGTCCGTAATAGAGATAGATTGTTAGCCAATAGTCAAGCAAGAAAAAAAAATCCGTGAGAATCCCTTATTAGTAATATTGATATAATAGGAGAATATGGAGTAACTTTATAACCCAGAATCTAAGGGGTGAGGGGGATGGTGGCTTGCAAGCCCGGGCCCCGGGCGGCAATTTCAGAGGGCGGCAAAATCGATGAATATATAATTCATTATGAACATAACATTTACTCTTAAGAGATCTATTTTCTACCTACATATAATCTATTAATATATTTTACCGTGTTAGTCACTTCAAAGCTGGTCCGAAAGGGAAAGCAATAAAAAGATTAACAGTTAGAATAACATGTTTTAGCTACTTCTCATCAAAAATGAAAATTAAGCTGAGGATTCTGCTAACAGGTGATGTGTAATCTGTTCACGGAAAATTTGTTATTCTAGCGTCTAGTAATAAGCTGACAATTCTGCGAAACGTGGAGTCTCACCATCATTGGATAATCCCTTAAGTGACAGAATAAATGCGATAATATTATTATGTATTGGCAAAACTGTGTTGCTAAAAAAATGTGTAGGCTGTTATTGGACATAGTCTCTTTTAAAGGTTTATACATTATACACATGTGAAACAGATGTCTAAAAAATAATACCTTCTTATATCTATACTAATATTGTAAAGAGGCAAAGTTTGTAACTTTGATTGTTTGTTTGTATGGGCTAATCTTCGAAAATACTTAACTGTCTGCTACGGTATTTCTGGACCAATACGACATCGGAATCTTCAAGAAAAGAGCGTATAGCCCTTAAACCGCCTTAGCCGGCAACGCTTCTGTGACCCCTCAGGTGTGGCAGGTGTTTATAGGCGGCGAAGATCACTTAACATCACGTGAACTGCTTGCTCGTTTGTCTCTCTCTTTCATAAAAAAATCGACCATGAAAATAATTTCACAATCAGAAAGCTACAGCTATAGGCTGCATTTTAAAGCCCAACGGAGTGAGCACGGACCGGCTAGTTCTATAAAAAATGATGATAAATGTAAAATGTAGACCAAAGGGTAACATTTTTATTTTATGCCCCGCCACTAATAAAATCAAGACCCGGAATTGAAACTTAACCTCACCTGGGTCTGACGCAGTCGCTTTACGACCAAAGCCACCGTGCTGTGAGTTTGTTAAGTTTATTATATGTAGATTTTAGAAATTTACCTTTACCAGTGATGGTAGTGATAAAATATTAATTTCGTGTATTTTGTATCACAGAATTGTATCATGTAGATCATTCAAGTACGCCAAAGAATCAAATAACGTGTTTCCCCCTTCTTTTGACCTAGGGTCCTTCAAAAGAAGGGCCGACCTTAGACCGGCTTAGCAAGGTTGGCGAGCGGAAGGACGCCTTCCTCCGCAGGTCTCTTACCATGAGGTGAGGCGCGGTCACTTAGACCTGAATAAAAAGTTAGAAAAAAAATAATAATGTGAGTATCGATTATCATGTCCCGGTTTATTTTAGATTTTGAAAATGTACATTAAATTTCGTGTATTTTGATAGCAGAATTATATCTGTACACCATTGAAGTACACGAATAAATAATAATCAAATAACATATTATGAGACCTGGTTACATAAATAAGCAATTTATCATTCATTTATATAAATAATAGAAAAAATACAACGATTTTTGTATTTACATTTAGGTTTTTGACGACCTTCGTGGTGTACCGGTTAACGTACTTGACCGATACTCAGGAGGTCCCGGGTTCGATCCCAGATCAGGTCATGAAGGAAATGACCTTTTCTGATTGACCTGGGTCTTGGATGTTTATCTATATATGTATTTATTATAAAATATAGTATCGTTGAGTTAGTATCCCATAATACAAATCTCGAACTTAGTTTGGGGCTAACTCAATTTGAAATACTGAATATTGAATGGCTCAAAATGAAAATATATTTTTTAATAGCCTTTTGTATCCCACTATTGGGCAAACTATTTTTGTTGCATGATTTCATTAATCTTTTATTTGTATAATATCAACATAACTATACATTAATAAGGATCAAAACTATTCGAGCATTTTTCGGCGTTTCTTCACAGCAGTGGTTATTCCGAAATTCTAGTAGTCTGTAGTTTGATTAAGATATACATAATGACGTAAAAGGCTTTAAAAGGTCTCATTTCTCAATAAACACTTTGATTTGAAAATTCAATCTAAATATTCCTTTTAAGCAATTAGCGAGTCGGTCCGGTCGTAACGACCCCTACAAAGTAGGTATCTTTATGCTCCTAACAACCGGTAACGGTTCGATCGACCATAAAATACTGCTACAAATATTACAAAGTCACTGTTAACTTGTATGAATAATTCGTTTTTTATTTATTTATTCATGTACCCAATATTGTGAGTACCAAGTTGTCTTTTTCTCATATTTCCTTGTTAATACTATTTTATCAGGAGAAAGTCAAAAGCGAGTCAGACTTGTAGGGTTCCGCACCATAATCATAATAAATATTGTAGTGTTATAGGGCCTGCTTGCTTTTTTAGCCCGCAACATGAATGGGCCGGCTCGTCCGGGGAAGTACCACACTCCCACAGAAGACCGACGCCTGACTGGCGGCTATCAGCCGCCATGCTCCACCCAGTGAGTGGGAGAGCCGGAGGCCCAACTTCCCCGTCCTCTCCAAATGAGGAGGGCGGGGGTTTTTTATAGGCCGGCAACGCTTCTGTAACCCCGCGGGTGTTGTAGTAGTCTATGGGCGGCGGTGATCACTCATGACCCGCCTGCTCGTTTGCCTCCCTCTGACATAAAAAAAAAAAAAATTATGTTAATACGAGTAATAAATATAGTTACAAAGCTACGGAACACGAGAGTGACTATATATTAAAGTATGTAACTAAAAGTTAGTCCTGTCGGAAGCACTTAGCCTAATGCGAGGTCACTCGAATTTTTAAAAAGCTCAGGACTTGTGCTGCTTATTTTCTAAGCTTTGTAAGCTTTTTTTGACTTAAAAAGGAATTAACTGTATATGAAATTATATTTTTATTTTTGAAATTAAATATGAACTGCCTGCAGCGGTATTTCCGGACCAATACGACATCGGAACCTTCAAGAAATACGCGTATATAAATCCTTCAAAGGCCGGCAACGCTTATGTGACCCCTCGGGTGTTGCATGTGTCTATGGCCGGTGGTTACTTAACATCACGTGACCCGCCTGCTCGTTTGCCTCCCTCTTTCTTAAACCTAATTTCAGAAATTCATGTTTTCAGTTTCATGTTATTTTGGTGTAACGGTTAACGTACTTGACCGATACTCAGGAGGTCCCGGGTTCGATCCCCGGTCAGGTCATGAATAAAAATGACCTTTTTCTGATTGGCCTGGGTCAGTTCAGCAACCTACATACCAAATTTAATCGTAATCGGTTCAGTAGTTTTTGCGTGAAAGAGTAAACATCCTGACATACTCACAAACTTTCGCATTTAGAATATTCGTAGGATTTTCACTGAACGAATAAAATAATCTTAACGTTGCAATATTTGTAGTAAAAATTTCAGAGATAAAATAATACGAGATTTTCAATATATATTTTTTGAGTTTTATATAGAAGGCATAGAGGCATTATTTGAGCTTGCGTGCACCACCTTAGATCTCATCGTTGCTTCCCATCAGACAAGATTGAGGTCAAACGCATTCAAATTTTCGTTAAAAAAAAATTCTTACAATTCAAATTGGAATCACCTGATTGTCCGTTAAGAAGGTTGATTACGGAAGGCCTCAATTACGTTATTGAGTCTATAATATAGCATGAGTCTATAATGATGCATTCTATATACATATATTTACTTGTTAAATGTCAATAAAAGTTTCAATAGTAGATTTTGCAACTAGGGAGTAAAGGACTGTCTTACGTCACGGGCGTTGGATCTCAAGCGTAGGGAATGAGTCTATTTTGATTGAGTCATATAAAGTCCTGAGTGAAGACAGTCCTTTACTCCAGAGGTGAATATTCTACTTTTCACAACTTATTCGAGGCAATAAAAATAAAGTGCTACAAAAAGATATTTACCTTTTGATTTTTCAGGTAGTAGATTAGGTATAAACAATTCCTTAAGCGTCTAATTGAATAAACGACGATATTTTTGTAACAGTTCATGTAAAAATATTGAAAAGTTTTATATTGTTAATTTATTTTTCTTCAGAATGGCGCCATTGTCTTTTTTATGTTCTATTTATGGTGGCCATTTCGAATAAAAAAGTTGAATTTAAAAATAAAAACTCATTGCAATGCCTGTATGCTAAGAGTCTCCTTAAGAATTTCAACGTTCCGAATTTAAGTCATTTTAATCCCCTGGGAACTTCTATACAATTTTATCTCTCAAGGGTGGGTACAAAGACTTGCTTTATGTTTACATTTCGTGACATATAATTACACTTTGCCGAGCATGAGGTGTAAAAAAATCTTTTCCCATTTTTGCCTATTAATAATATATTTATAATTAAAATCGAATTTGCAGTACAGAGTTAATGTGTGTCCTGTTTTAAATGTATTTAACTTTGGTATTCAGTGCCTGTTTTGCAAAAACTTTAAATCTATAATTAGGTAAATGGAAATTAATAAGATTTTCGAAAAAAAGATATCTTAATAGCCCTACATAGCGGCATTTGTGATACAGTTTTATTGGTGTTGATAAAACGTAGTGTCACCACATAGCAGCGTGGGATTCTCACGGCTTCCCATTATTTTAAAGCTTGTGATTAGCCTCAAAGCATCTAATAGTCATTCAGATAAGTTCGCTTAGCGTACATACTTTTGCTGTCCAATGAAACATAAATATGAAGTTATTGGTCTTTGTTTTTATAGAATGGCAGGCGCGCCATCGTAACTATTAAAATATTGGATGTGTATGCGTCTGACTGAAATGCTTGGATATCTGCTACGAGTAGTTCCTCGTCTCAACTTTGTATACTTTACAGTCGTACTTACGTCACAATTCCAATTGTTTCTTGTTGTGGTAACTACATTTTGAACTATGGTCATTACAGCTTACTGCCTCCTTTGCGAGTTAAAAATACCATGCGTTGCGACAGAAGTTTCATGGGTTAAAGTATGCCCTTCCTCTCTAGAATATTGCAGTTAGCACTTATAGCTTGACATTTACTAACAATTTGTTGTAAAATTAAGTTTTTCGCACATACAGTATCATTAGCATTTATGACGTAAAGCTTAATTAACAGTCTTGTAAAATCTTACCGACTATGAGGATAAATTCAGAAAATAGGTATGCGAAAACAAGAAGTCATTTATTATTATTTATTTTTATGTAAGAGGGAGGCAAACGAGCCGGCGGGTTACGTGATGTTAAGTGATCGCTGCCGCCCATAGACAACTGCAACACCCGCGGAGTCACAGAAGCGTTGCCAGCCTTCAAAAAGATCACTCACGGACAGAGCATGGCGGCTGATAGCCACCATTCAGGAGTACTCTCTCCGTAAATGCTCACTGGGTAAGTATAATATTTAGTGCATTCGTATATTATTTTACGTCCATAAGTAAGATAAATTTTAAGATAAGAAATAAAAGCACGGTTGACTTTTCTATGGTGCCTTTTTAAATGTAAACTTATTAGATATTTTCTGAAAGTTTTCTTAAAATTTAATTATGGAGGAGTTATTTTTTATTTTATGCAATTTAACAAATGTGCGTTTAAAACCGTGTGAAGGGCGTGATCGAATTATTTTGAATCGCAGCATTATCTCGGTCGGTTTGTAAGCTCGAAGTTTGGTGGCAATATATTATCGTGTCGGAACACAAAAGATGGCATTGTGAAGTCGACACGGCGACGTCCGATAAGGATCGCACGACGGGACCCGGTCGGCGGACGCGCGCTCCTGCGCAATTCTCCTAATCCTTCAAATTATACTCCTTTAAACGACAGTAGACATTAATAAAAACCTATCTGACAATTCAGGCCATGTTGTTGTAATCAAATTTAAATAATTTTATACAAGTGAAGCTGCAAGGCTACGCAGGCGCAACATGGCTGCGTCTGAGGTTAGTTGCGGTCGCGAGTCGCGCGACAGTTCGGAGGACACGCTCGTATGTATATCGCCGGTTCTCGTTTATGTCCAATTAATTTAAATAATAGCAGCTTTTCGACCTACCTGCGCGTTTGTCCCGACCCTTCTCTCATTCGAGCTACAGACGCAGCTCAACAAGGTGCTATTCTTGAATTCTTGCTATGACTTTGAGATCACTTTTCTTCTACAACTTGCCCATAATAGTATCTTGTTAAGTTTATTGGAATTTCATTCTCACCATAAATTATTATAGGCCTCTCTAGAATTCATGACACTCGATGACACGATGTAGACCATAAAAGCTGTGAGTATAAAATCAATTTTCCTAGCAAAATTACCGCTAGCATTAGTCCATTTAAGCTATAACTATCTTAGCCTGCCAACGAACTAAGTACGTAAGTAATATTTATAATTTATTTTTTAAAAGAATCATATGAGTTTGTTCTTATTCATATATTCGTTTCATTATGGCCCAAAATAGGAATAAAGCGCTCTAGACTTTCAAATTAGCATGTCTTAAAAGTGAATTGATAGTTTAGAGGCCGCTCATTGTGTTCGCTAAGGGGGACATTTGTCTACGTTATTATTTGGGGCCGGTTTTTACATGTACCTGCCTACATGGCGCCTAACTATTCATATTCAAATTGAAATTTCGGTTGAATAATTTTTATTTACAATTGTGTTATCCGATCGTACAAATGATAAATTTGAATGGGGTGATGTAAGTGAGAC
Source organism: Cactoblastis cactorum (assembly GCA_020352625.1). Lineage (NCBI taxonomy): Eukaryota > Metazoa > Arthropoda > Insecta > Lepidoptera > Pyralidae > Cactoblastis > Cactoblastis cactorum. Next base: position 13,974 of record JADGIL010022136.1, on the reverse strand, counting down.
AAATTGCTATTCATTTACAGTATTGAGGTATATTATAATATACAAGTAATATACAAAAATATTGATTGATTCAATGGTAAACATTGTAACATACATGTAATAAAAAACAAATATCATGCCTAACCTATTTACTCGTCTATCTGCGGCTTTGCTTGTAAGAGTAACACTGAAACAATTTATTGATCTATAATGAGCATGCCTATTTTCGGGAATTCATCATAAACAAAAAGTCAAAACAAGACCCATATGGCTGAGTATTATGAATTAGTGGTAGCAGTGGATGGATGATAGAGCCTCCAGGACCCTTAGCTCCAGCTTTCATTAGTGCTCAGGTCCTCCCACTTACACCGCTCATTTTATTTTATTTATGGTCGCTGAGTCGAGGTGAGACCCCAATTTTGCATGCGGCTGTGGCACAATAATTATACCCTAGCTGTTACTGAATAAGGACGCCATATTATATTGAAGCAGAACTTCAACGTCTTAGAGCTAAAAATTTATTACCATCATTTGGCAACAGGTTATTTTTAGAGTGATTCTGATCAAGGTTTTAAGATAATAATAAAGTAATAAGGAATAAAATAATATAGTAATAAGTAATGATTAAGGCTGCGTGTTACTCTGAAATTATGTTTTCATTTGTTTGTCACACACCACCTTAAATCAATGATATAATACGATATAGGATGTCGGAGAATTCCATATAAGTAATCGTTGATCGTAGGTCATAGATGTGCATATTAAACTGTTCTATTTATCGCAATACATCGACATCAACTTGTTTTCTCTTAATAAATATATAGCTATATGTTAAGTAGATTGTTTTGAGTTATAAATTCGCAATTTTAATTTAATAACTATTTTTTAAAACTTGTTTTTTTAATTATTCACCGTGCTAATAGAATTAATTTATTATTCGATTAGGGTGGATTTATTAAAGACGATATGACATGGGACCAAGACAAGGAGGTTGAATCAAGGGACTCGGTGGCAAAAAGCTCTCTCATGTCCGCGATGCTCAGATAACCTTAAACTGGGCATTTGTTATCCTTATCTGTGGCCGAGCGTGGCTAATGTGGCTGCAAGCAGATACCCGCTAATAAAATAAAGACACCACAGAATTGAAATTTACATCTCATATAATGTGATATACTCAGGAGAAAACATCACAACATGAACATTGATTTTTTTTTCTATTTCATAATTTGTTGAAATTTGAAAAGATTGAAGAATAAATTAGCTAAAATCTGGTGGCAATACAAAGAGGTTATAAAATATATAATATTAAAAACAAATTACATTTAATAACGAGCCGTTCTTCTGTGATCTTATTAGATTCTGCAGATACTCCGATCGATTTATGTCGCCCTGGCACCCACGACAAATTGATAATTAATTTTCGACCGTTGCCTTTGATCGCACCGATGTATTTGCAAGCTCGTCCCTTCGATGTACTTGATTGTGACTACCGTTAAAAGTCAACTCTCAAATTGTTTTAACTATTCGACCTTTAAATTTATTAACTTTTAATTTATAATTTTTCTCTAACGTAATGTTACATGAAGAAACTTAAATTGTTACAAAATTTATTCAAGTCCCTTGTTTTTACAAAGTTATACATAAATAGTAAATAGACATCTTTTATTAGTTCATTTTTGTAACTTTGAAGTCACAGCCAGGTGAAATGCTGTAAATAAGAAGCACCTCATCAATTACCTATGTATTATGTAAAGAAAAAGTTTTTCATAAAAATATTTTCTAGATTTTTTTTATGTTAGAGGGAAGCCAACGAGTAGGCTGGTCACGTGATGTGATCACTGTGATCACTGCCGCCCATGAACTACTGCAACACCCGCAGGGTCGCAGAAGCGTTGCCGGCCTATAAAAAAACCCACGTCCTCCCCAAATGGGGAGGGC
>JADGIL010022119.1:0-10889 GCA_020352625.1 Cactoblastis cactorum | reverse complement strand
CCCTCCCCAAATAGGGAGTGCGGAGGTTTTTTACAGGCCGGCAACGTTTCTGTAACCCCGCGGGTGTTGCAGTTGTCTATGGGCGGCGGTGTTCACATAACATCTCGTGACCCGCCTGCTCGTTTGCCTCCCTATATCTTTTATCATGCAATATAAACGACAATATTATATTATGCAATTTTCAAATAAAGTTAAATGTAATGAGAAAGAAAATATTTGGGTGTCCATTAGGAACGAAGAAATTATTTAATTTTCAAATGTACTTATTGCAATTTAAAGAGTAGAAAGCATTCAAAGATACCATGCTAATGGAGTAGCTAAAAGTTTTCGGTATTCGATCCTAAATTCATATTACATATATTATTTGTTTTCTTATTTCTTCATGTTTGGTAAAAAAAATTGCTTATATTAAAGTATGTCAGAAAAAAGTGAAATTACTTCGATGACGAATAAAAATTTTACTTAATTTCCACGGGTGGTACCTATATCTCTATCAATTAGATTACATTTTATTTTATTATATATAGTATATAGATTACAAAGAGTTCCTTTCATACAGTACCTTTATTTTATTCTGAACCTGTTCTGTATTGTACCTTTATTTATAATTTCCTAATCTTGTTTTTTAATTGTTATTTTTGTATAATACTATTATATATAATTTACAATAAAAATGTATCCTATTTTGATTATTTTTAGCAATATTTATTGAATTTATTTCTTTTTTTTTATTATGTAATCAAACTTCGTAAATAGACATATAGACTATTTTTTTAACAGTTGTATACCTATACAATAATTTATGCAAAGGTATATACATTATTATATATCCTTTATCGTCTGCCAATTAGGATTTTAAAATGTAGAACATAATATATTTAATGATTAAAAAAATGAAATAAAAAGGGAAAATTTCAGAAACTTCTGAAACCAGTTTTTTAATTATAAGAACTTAACCAATTTCGAAGGTGTTCAGATAAACTTATATATTTTTCCTTTAATACAAAGTTTACCCTGCCTTATTTTTATTTAAGGGTTGAATTTTAAAAATCCGTTTTATTTATGAGCAGTATGTGGTAAAATCATAGCTATTTTGGCTCCAGTTCTGTGACGATGAATTTGTTGACTTGGATTTTTTCGACGCCTTTTTACACCTAAAGAAACAAAATTTGGAAATGCCCTGATACACGCATTTGATTATTTTTGTTAAAGAGCATTGGTGTGAAATTTTAATTAGAGCGGTAAAGTTTTTTTTTCATACAAACTTTGACACTACTTTTCACCCCCTCAGGGGTTTTTGATTGTAAAATCCTTTCTTATCTGAGTATTACGTGATAACATAATATTGCTGTCTAAATTTCAAGTTTATAGCTTCTTTGGCTTGGGCGTTGATTAGTCAGTCACTCTTGTTCTTTTATACATATATAGATTTCAAAGAAACAAACAAATAAACTTTACTTCCTGATTTTAGTATAATTTTTAATGTCGAAGGAACGCTAAATTTAAATGGGTAAGATAAATAATAAAATGAGGAACTAAATATAACTGAAATAACCTACAAATTTTCTGTATGAGCAATAAAATAGCACATTTTGAATATTGATATAAAATTTGATAATTTTCTTGACTTTACATATAAGTACTTTTAAATAGATCTTTATGAAGAAACTTGATGTACTCCACACTAATATGAGAGCAGAAGAAAAACGTAGAATGTTCTAGCTGCTACTTTTCTCACGCAGATTGTAAAAGTAAACAAGGGAATAGGTTTTAAAGTTGGGGATTCTTCACATAGGCGATAGGCTTATTACTGGATTATTTTATCTTCACTATATTTGAGTCTCCATTATACTAATAAGCCCACCATACAACTAAGCGTGGGATTCGAGTCTCACGCGTCTAGGCTCTGTCTACCTTATAAGGAATAAAGACGTGACACTGTATCTATATACTTACTAATATAGAACAAAATATTTTTACTCACCTGATTCATTATCACCGAATTTTTTTTTTGTGAAAACATGTTGAGTTCTTCTTTGGGTTTAACTTACGCACAAGTTTGCTTATACTTTATCTAGTTTATAATCTATTAAAAAAAACTCATTACATCAAGTATCACGAATCACAAAATGTTTAATTGTAAACCAGTCCATTAACGTGACTGGTGCACTGTTTGGCAACAATGTAACACATTTCAAAGCACAAGTTCGAAGTGACGCGGCAGTTTGAAAAAAAAGCGCGGCAAAATGATGGTTGGCTGGGCGGGGCGAGAGGCGGGCGGGGCGGGGCGTGCCGGGGACACCGCCCCACTGTCTGACATTGCGCTCGCGCAGCACTGCACGAGTCCAACAATGAACTAAAGAAACTGTCTTGTAATTGATATGGGTATGAGGGCTTAATTGGTATGGTCTGGAATATGTGCATGTTAAATGTTATACTTTAGTCTTCTGTCTTATTCTATTTTATATTAAATTTATAAGTATTTTTACATTATTAAGTTAGATACAGTTATGAGATGTCGGTAGAACATCTTTCGTTCACGTAAATTTATATTATTTCATAAATAAATTTATTTCATACACATAACACATTCAATGCATTTTGATTTTATAAATGTAACAATAACATTATTATCTCAGTTCTACTTTTTGTTTTTCTGACAAATAAGTAATACAATGGATTTATTTTTATTTTGGATAATATTATTTAATTTTATTGTATTTACCAAAAATTTCTTCACTTAGCAGATAATATTTTTTTACAGCTAAAAATAACTTCCCTTCATATCATTACCAAACAGACTGCGCAGCACACAAGTGGCTGGCTATGCCATATTAGTCGGCGCCCGCGCAGCCTTCGACTTTCAAATCCGCGTGAGTCACGCTAGGAGGCACCCGTGGTGACGTCACCATAACCTGCTCATTGGCTTTGGGTCTGTTTGCTAATGAAACCCTGCCCATTTCGCCCATTGCATATTTTTCCAAGAAATCTTACTTTTTATACCAGTATCCGCTTTTTTATTTATGAGCTATCCTTTTAATTTCACGTGTTTTATCTAAATACGTTCTTATCTCGATCTACATATGTGTTTTCTCAATAATTCCTTATCTCTACATCATTTTGGATAAGTAGATTCACCTAGTTAAATAGAAATATGTGTGCGAGATAGGTACTCAAATAAGGACGGGTAAATTTTACTATTTATGTATCTAAATCACATATTATAGTATACCTCATCAGGTAGTATGATGAGGTGCCCATGAAGGAGTAAGAGAAAGGAAAGACATACTTCCAAATTATGTTATTATATAAGTAATACAATTTGAACTAAATTAATGAATTGCTAGAATATAAAAGCACAATGATTGCACGTGGACCCGGGTGCAGGTGAATGACCGCCAAATGCGCCAATCCGCCATCTTGGATTCGTCACGGAGCGCGCGCATTATGTTTCTTCTTGGCGGAATCGCCAGCATCTTTCAACTGCATGCTCAATTCTCTGATTCAACATTTCATCCCCTATTTAAGACCTATGAGGGGTTATGTTTGAACAACAAAAAAAAATTTGATCACGAACTGTAAATAACACTATTCTAAATTCCTTCATAAAATTGGGTTCAGCGATTAAGCTAACAGACAGAGCTTCGCGACGAAAGATAATAAAATGTCATTTTGGTATCACATCATTGGATCTCTTGGTAAAAGACCTGCCTTGTTTTAGTGAAGTATAATTGTTATTAGAACTTACAAGTTTTATCATCTTCTGATCAAGATACTTATAATTTTTTTACTGAAAATACCTAGATAATTATCTAAGATCTGAAGAATTAATTGTAAAGTTATTTGTAAAGTACATATGTTTAGTACTTATTGGCACAGGGATCGACGTAACTTTTATCTTTAAGGCCAGTTAATTTTAAGGTTAAGATGAGACAAGTGGATTTTTTCTAAAGTATGGGAACAAAAACTAATCAACCTATTTTAGATAACGTTACATAATTAAAGCTTTAATTATTTGCTCCCTCATAAAAGTCTTAAAATGCCTGAGGTGATTAAACACGCGACACCCTGTTGGTCCACGATGTAACTACCAAAGCTATTAAAATATCGAAATCGAGTTGAGCGGTGTAAATCCATTTTACAATATAGACTTGAAATTAGCCAGTACAATGTTTTAGCATAGCAACAGTTGACGGTTCACGGTAATGTTAGTGATTCGGAAAACAAACCGTAAAATTTTCAAACTTTAACCTTGAATACAATGGTGATAGACCTTTATCTTTTTATTACTATTTGGTTCAGAGGGTCCCGCCTAGCAACAAGCAGGCGGTAAACCGTGTCTAATGTAAATGTCTGCTCTACCAACTTATGATCGTGAGTTCTAACTATGTAATTTTGCTTTAGCTCTTTTTGTTAGTAAAATTCGGCGTGCAATTATCGTAGTCGTATTGTGTTGAATGAAATGTATTGTTTTGCATGGCGGTGCATTCCGCTGAGTTTCGTTGCGTGAAATCATTAAATCCTTTATCGGCCTAGGATTAAATCTTTTTGAAATAAGTACAATTAAAACATTTATCTCGACGTTTGCATTTATCAATAAGTCTCACCTACAAGTCTTATCTTTTAGTTTATATGAGAGCCCAAAATAAAAAAATCACTTGTCATTGGAAATCACAAAAACTTATTAATTACCTGAATAATTTCTAATGTTAGTGATTAATATAGACAGTTTGAGCACCAACATAAATTCAGCACATTTTACTTAAAATCGTCAGCTCTTTCCAAACTAATAAATTGTTTGGTTTTGTGTTTATTTATTATGATTAATTCTTGTCATAGTTTGTTCAAAAGTGACTATTAACTATACGCAAGACCACATAATAAGTATGTATGTATAATATCCATAAAACAACGAAGGGAATTAATGAAGCCCTATGCTGATTTTCACATTTCTGTAGCAGTTTGTGTTAACACCGCATAATTTGGCACTAAATCATCAACACAGTATAAACCACAGACTGCAAACCAAAAACACATGTTCATAATGACATGTTGGTCAAACTGTTCTCCGAGGCACACAAGGGTAATGTGGCACTTCGCACGTATTAAATTAAGCATGATATAGCATGTAGGTGACATTCCGAGTCGGGGGAGAAACTAGTCTGACCGCATTCAGGGCTCGCCCTTAACCGTCGTCGAGACTGGGTACCGTTTGCTGCATGCCGTCCTGCATAGGGCTGGCAACGATTCGTTTTTAATGTAGTATTTATTTTAACCTCCTTTTCCAAATTATGTTAAAATTCGATACTCTGCAGGTCCCTCGCAAATTCGATGATCGATACATTTCATATATTTGACATTTAATTTAATTCTTTGAATTGAATTCATTATACATTACATCCCATTGAAGTGTAAGTCAATACGGTTTATTTACAGTTAGGTATATAAAGTATTTATACAATTTCAATACAGTTTTTGATCACGTGTTTGTAAATGTTATTTAATTATCAATAAAATAATATACAAAAATCTTATCGCAATGTTGGCTTTTTCATCATACTTATATTCTTGTTTGTTTGGTTAAATGCGGTAATCTCACGAACTACTAGACAGATTTTTTTTTGTCAATGGAGACTATAGGTTACTTTTTATCCCCTAATTCCCGAAAGAAATGGAAAAGAATGAGTGAAACCAAGAGACGGTCACTATTTAAACTATAATCTGGTCAAGCCAACCCTAGCGAGTACATGGTGTCCACTATCCAATATCGATAGCGTTATAGTCTTCGGCACGATCATTCTGTGTTGGCTGGAGTGTGACACAAGCTCGACATTTGTGTGTTGGCTAGATATGTTTATTATATAAACTGTATACTTAGTTAAAATGGTTAAATATTTTTTTAGTTGCAAGTGTAAGTAAAAGCTGTAAAAATATATCTAATAAAAATTAATCATTTAATTTATATTAGATATATTTTTGAATTAATTTTTACCTTTGTTTATCACTAGCTAATGCCCGCGACTTCGTCCGCGTGGATTATTGTTCGGTTACAATAAATTATATCCTTCGGGAACCGTACATTTTTTCGGGATAAAACGTAGTCTATCTTTTATTCTAGGTCATAGTCTTTCGCTGTGCCAAATTTCATTCAGATCCGTTCGGTAGTTTTTGTGTGATGCGCGTACAAACATACAGACAGACAAAAATTCTAAAAACAATATTTTTGGCTTCTATAGGCTCTTTTTATATTTTCCTTAAATATCTCCCATGTACGTGTATATACGATAAGTACGTATGTCTATACGTACTTATCGATTTTAATTTTATTTAAGTAAATGATAGATTTTCCTCTGTTGTAAAGCAAGGAATACAGTTTTTTAAACATTAGCAATAATCTTAGATAAGATAATAATCTTTATGTCATCGAAACTTTTATAAAAACTTAGCCTATTATTTAAAAATAATCTCAAAAAATTTTAATATCTACTTTAGATATGATCGTAGAGCCGTGTTTTATAAATATCAGCTTAGAACATAAATTAATTATGCAAAATGATATTGTAAACTTTTACGAGTCATTAAATGTTACAGTTATATTTGGGTCCCAATTAAGCTACAAAGTAAGATTCCAAACCCTAGAACTATTAATACTACTACAGATACAATATGACGTCTTTATCCTTTACGGGGTAGACAGAACCAGGAGTTGTTAGACTCGGAGAACCTAGCTGTAAATTTTTTTATGAAAGAGGGAGGCAAATGAGCAGGTTTGTCACGTGATGTTAAATGATCACCGCCGCCCATAGACACCTGCAACTCCCGGGGGGTCACAGAAGCGTTGCCGGCCTTCAAGGGATTTATATGCTCTTTTCTTGAAGGTTCCGATGTCGTATTTGTCCGGAAATACGGCCAGTTCGGTGGGCAATGGGTATGGAGATGTAGATACTTTACTTATAGGATGCTAATTTATCACCTATTCGAAGAATTCCCTGTTTTAAATTTTTTCCCTTGATTGATTGACCTTTACAATCTGAGCAGGAAGAATAGTATGGATAATACTTTAACAGATTCAAAATTAAACTTCAAAGTAAGAGGCCAAGACCCATAGACTATTACTTATGGGATATGAACGACCGGCCTTGAGGAATGCCGCCGGGGAGCATTGTGTCGGCCACTGGTTTCCCATCGACACAAAATAATACAAACATAGAATTACACTAGTTTATGGTGTAAATATAAATTCTCATTTTTGTGACGATATTATTATTGATTAAAAGGTAAAGATTTACATATAATTTTGATTGTATTTTTTATGTAACGAATAAACTCTAAAACTATTTTAGACTAAAACTACTACATCAAAATTGATGAAATTTGTCTCAGATATAGCTATACCTTTTGGGTATAATAATGCATATCCTATAAAACAGTACTGCTGTCATGAGCTTTTATGACAGATCACGTTACGTATAAACGTTTTGGCAACAATTTATATGGAAATAAAGCACAGCGCCATGCCACAGGCGGTCACTGGTGGAACTAAAAATCTGTAATATGAGCGAGACAAGCTCACGTAGCGTGATCTGTTATAACAAGTAATTAAATTAAAAATTTAAATTGCCTCCGACACAGTGTAACAAACGACATGTCAAACTGACCCCTATTTTTGTATAGGGGATCAAAACATTGTCATTTTTCTAACAAAAGAAGAATTATCCAAATCGGTTCATCCGTTTGGAAGCTATGATGCCACAGACAGAATAACACACAAACACGTCAAACTTATAACAACACTCTTTTTATACTACTCTTTTTATACCTAACACCACTTCAGCTCCCGACGTAAAAAGAGTGGTGCTCTTTTTACGTCGGGGGCTACAAACTCAAAGCGAATGTAGAACTGTGATGTGAACTGCTAATAATTATAGATCTTATTATTTAGAGTGAATGCTCTATTGTTTGCTTGTAGGCGCAATTAGAGATTGATAGGTGTGGCTTCCTTAGCTCCAAACTAGTAACCTTTAGGAAAGGCCGCTGCTCCTAATTTCTCTTCTATGCATTCACTATTTAGAATTATCTGATAGAATCGTGTTCGCTGCATCAATTTTGTTCACATTGGATTCAATCATTAAGCTCATTACCGTTTAAGCTGTAGTTCAACAACTGCAGTTTAATTGGTTTAATCTATGTATATAAAAATGAAACGTCATTGACTGACTGACTCACTCATCACGAAATCTGAGAAACAACTAGGGGTCTCAAAATAAGGAGTTAATACTTTTAGGACATAAGTTCGAAACGTATGCGACGCGAACGTAGTCGCGAGCAAAAGCTAGTGAATATATACATAAAATAAGTTGGTATAGTAAATGTACCCGCATACTTTTGATATACCACTTTAAAAGTTAGTTTTGTGGGCAAGAGTTGTTTGTTGTTAATGTTTGAAATAAGTAATCAAAGTAATAAGCAGTTCTTACATCTGCGCAAAAGCGCAGTTTTATATGGGCTCGCGTTTTCTCCTCCTTTAATTATATCTGTCTACTTGGAAAAGGGATATATAAAATACTAGCTCTTTCCCTCGGCTTCACTCGCGTCAAATTTGGGGGATAGGGAAATAGAAAGAAACAAAAAGGAACCTATGTCACTCTCCAGCCCTTCAACGATCTCCACAAAAATAACAACTTTAAAGAATACAAAATTGAATCAAAGGTTAAAAACACACACAAAAAAACACAAATGGTTAAAAAAACAACAAAGTTCCTAATAATGATTAATCGTAAATCGGGCCAGGGCGAGTGGCCATCATAATGATGCAATTCCCGGAGTCTGAGTCACGGGTGATCACGGCTTGCAGACCTGTGATTCAGCTGCTAACATCTTTCTGGTTTCGCCTAGGGCTGTCAAAACTCTAAATTAATTTATGTAACAGCTGTGGTGTTTCCGGATTTTCCGAAAAAATCTTTCTCGTATCTCAAAAAACAGTATGTTTGTTTGTAAAAATAAAAGTTGAAATTAAAAATTAACTTTACTTTTAATTACTATCACATTAACTGGTATTGGTATCCGGATCAATACGACATCAATTTTATATGCTCTTTTCTTGAAGGTTCAAGAAAAGTGCATATAAAATCCCCGAAAGGCCGGCAACGCTTCTGTCTATAATATAGCAGTTTGAGAACTATAGCAAAGAATTTCTTGACTATTCATTGTCCTTATGCCTTATATTTTTCATTCATGTAATTAGTAGTAACGAACAATAAGTTAAAATACGTACGTAATATACATATATGTTTTATAATACTGCGCTCAGTGGAGCTCTCCCTTTGTGGGAGTATCCATTGTTGCTATGAAAATTTTCTCTGCTCGTGTGCTAAATTATGACAAGTAAAGGAGAAATGATTGACATTTTTAGGAAAGAAGATTTATTTTTGTGTTTTGATTTTATTATTTTATGATTAAGTATGTACAAACCTATGGAGAATTTTTTTTAAACATTATTTATAATGTATATGTATTTGGTTCTTTATACGATTTGAAATCGATTTAGGAATCACAGCCCTATTTGTATGAATTCACATTTTTATTTCTGGATGTCGCTCAATACGCAGTCATCGAATATTGTTGTTCTAGAAACTTCATGTACCTAAAATATGTAGGCTTTCTTATGAAAAGGCTAGAAAGTACATATGTACCTACACCCACCGAATTAATTAAGTAATAACCTGCAATAAGCTAACAAGCTTAAATTCCTAGGTATTTCCCTTACGTATTTTGGAATATCCCATTTCCAAATTTATTTCCTTGGTCATGAAGATTAGCGATTTAAAGTTAGATACCGTTAAGTGAGATGACAATATATACAATACATTTTTATTGTGGTATGGAGCCACTACTTGTAGTGGTGTGGAGCCAGCTACAGGCTTCTTTTTAACCTGTAGCACGAATAGGGCGGCTCGTCCGGGGAAGTACCACACTCCCACAGAAGATCGACGCCTGAATGGCGGTTATCAGCCGTCATGCTCCGTCCGGTGAGTGGGAGAGCCGGGGGCCCAACTTCATCGGCGGCGGTGATCACTTAACATCTCGTGACCCGCTTGCTCGTTTGCCTCCGTCTGACATAAAAAAAAGAATATCACAATCACAACATATTATAACTAGCTGACCCTTCGTTGGGCGTTAATTATATTTTTTGCGATGCAAAAGTACAAAGTATACAAAAACCGGTTTACTTACTGTTCAAAACAACAAAGACAATTTTCGAATGAAAAAAAATCGTCATGTAAAAAAAAAAAAAAAAACTANNTTGAAGTCGGTTAAAAATCAAATAATCTGTGATGTGATGATTATACAAGATTATTAACTCAACAATATCTAGGTATTTGATATTTAAAAATATTGAGTGTTTGAATTTCGAATAGTAATCTTTTAATAATCTTGGCCGCAACGTCAACGGCCCGGCGGCGGGCACGGCGGCCATCCACCCACCTTGACCGTATGCTGCCGATTTAATTTCAAACAGTAATTATTCCCAAGCACGCTGCTTAATTAGATATAATAATTTCACGACGTTTTAATTTACTTATTCCTTAGATCACCTCCGATATGATAATTGGGGAAAAAGTAATGAATGACCTGAATTGATATGATTGTATAAATTATTCCTGTACCTACTAATCGTATCAAACTAGTACGAAAGTTATTATACAAATTTATATAAGTTTATGAAATTTGTGTGGTTGACACACTTAAGAAAGTCTTGTGAATTTTTATAACTCTTAACAGTTTGTAGCTTATAAATATATGTTTATTTTTATGTCATAGTGAGGCAAACGAGCAGGCGGGTCACTATATGTTAATTAATCACAGTCGCCCATATACAACTGCAACAC